>QNQO01002252.1:0-136748 GCA_003290165.1 Berberis thunbergii
ATAGATTTGAGTGAACAAATGACCTCCATTTGACTTCTAACTTCACGCGGTACCATAATAACGATAAATGGAACATGTTTGACTCGACAAAGAAGTTCAGTTGTGCTTAACGAAGAAGGAAAACTCGTTTGTACGTTCTAGGTCATTTGGACGCCAATTTGGGTGCAATCCGAGAATACATAGATTTGAATGAACAAATGACCTCCGTCTGACTTCTAACCTTGGGTGGTACCATAATAACAACAAATGGAACTTGTTTGACTCAACAAAAAAGTTCGGTTGTTCTTAACGAAGAAGGAAAGCTCGTTTGTATGTTGTAGGCTTAATTGGAGGCTAATTTGGGCGCAATCCGAGAATTCATAGATTTGAGTGATCAAATGATCTCCGATGACTTCTAAACTCGTGTGGTACCAAAATAACGACAAATAGAACATGTTTGACTCAACAAACAAGTTCGATTGTGCCTAACGAAGAAGAAATTTTTTTTTCGTTGTAGGCTTAATTGGGATGCCAATTTGGGTCCAATCGAAGAACACAAAGATTTAAGTGACCAAATCGAGTCCGTTTTACTTCTAACAATGCGTGGTACCATAATAACTACAAATAGAAATTGTTGACTCGAGAAACAAGTTCGGTTGTGCTTAACGAACATGGAAAACCCGTTTGTACGTTATAGGCTCAATGGAGGTCAATTTGGTTTCCAATTCGAGAATACAGAGATTGAGTGAACAAAATGACCTTCGTTTGACTTTCTAACCTCACGTGCTACCATAATAACGACAAATGGAACATTTTTGACTCAACAAAGAAGTTCGGTGTGCTTAACGTAGAAGGAAAACTCGTTTGTACGTTGTAGGTTTAATTGGGAAGCCAATTTGGGTGCAATTTGAGAATACATAGATTTAGAAGTGAACAAATGACCTCCTTTGACTTATAACCTCACATGGATCCATAATAACGACAAATGGAACATGTTGACTCAACAAAAAATTTCGGTTGTAGTTAAGAAGAAGGAAAACTCGTTTGTACGTTGTTGGCTCAATTGCAACCAATTTGGGTGCAATCCGAGAATACATAGATTTGAGTGAAAAATGACCTCTGATTGATTTCTAACCCTCACATGGTACCATAATAATGATAAATGGAAAATGTTTGGACTTAAAAAAAAATTTCCGGTGGTGCTTAACGAAGAAGGAAAACTCATTTGTACATTGTAGGCTCCAATTGGAGGCCAATTTGGGCGCAATCGAGAATACATAGATTTGAATGCAGAAATGACCTCCGATTGACATGTAACTTGCATGCTACCATATTAATGACAAATGAAACATGTTTGACTAAACAAAGAAGTTCAGTTATGCTTAACGAAGAAGGAAAACTCGTTTGTACGTTGTAGGCTCAAATTGGTGGCCAATTTGGGTGCAATCCGAGAATTCACCTATTTGAGTGATCAAAATGACCTCCGATTGACTTCTAAACTCGTGTGTACTGTAATAACGACAAATAGAACATGTTTGACTCAAACAAACAAGTTCGGTTGTGCCTAACGAAGAAGGAAATTTTTTTTTCCGTTGTAGCTAAATGGAGGCCAATTTGGGTGCAATCGAAGAACACAAAGATTTGAGTGACCAAATGGAGTCCGTTTTACTTCTAACCATGCATGGAAATCTCGTTTGTACGTTATAGGCTCAATTGGAGGTTAATTTGGGTTCAATCCGAGAATACCGAGATTTGAGTGAACAAATGACTTCCGTTTGACTATCCAACCTTCGCGTGGTACCATAATAACAAAAAATGGAACATGTTTGAATTAATAAAAAAGTTCGGTTGGGCTTGACGAAGAAGGAAAACTCGTTTGTACGTTCTAGGCCATTTGGAGGCCAATTTGGGTGCAATTTGAGAATTACATAGATTTGAAGTGAACAAATGACCTCCTTTTGACTTATAACTCACGTGGATCCATAATAACGAACAAATGGAACATGTTTGACTCAACAAAAAAGTTCGGCTGTAGTTAATGAAGAAGGAAAACTCGTTTGTACGTTGTTGGCTCAATTGCAAACCAATTTGGGTTGCAATCCGAGAATACATAGATTTGAGTGAAAAAATGACCTCTGATTGATTTCTAACCTCACATGGTACCATAATAATGATAAATGGAAAATGTTTCACTAAAAAAAAAATTTCGGTGGTGCTTAACGAATAAGGAAACTCATTTGTACATTGTAGGCTCAATTGGAGGCCAATTTGGGTGCAATCCGAGAATACATAGATTTGAGTGAACAAATGACCTCCATTTGACTTCTAACTTCACGGCGGTACCATAATAACGATAATGGAACATGTTTGACTCGACAAAGAAGTTCAGTTGTGCTTAACGAAGAAGGAAAACTCGTTTGTACGTTCTAGGCTCATTTGGACGCCAATTTGGGTGCAATCCGAGAATACATAGATTTGAATGAACAAATGACCTCCGTCTGACTTCTAACCTTGGGTGGTACCATAATAACAACAAATGGAACTTGTTTGACTCAACAAAAAAGTTCGGTTGTTCTTAACGAAGAAGGAAAGCTCGTTTGTATGTTTTAGGCTTAATTGGAGGCTAATTTGGGCGCAATCCGAGAATTCATAGATTTTGAGTGATCAAATGATCTCCGATTGACTTCTAAATCGGTGTGGTACCATAATAACGACAAATAGAACATGTTTGACTCAACAAACAAGTTCGATTGTGCCTAACGAAGAAGGAAAATTTTTTTTTCCGTTGTAGGCTTAATTGGAGGCCCAATTTGGGTGCAATCGAAGAACACAAAGATTTGAGTGACCAAATGGAGTCCGTGTTTACTTCTAACCATGCATGGAAAACTCGTTTGTACGTTATAGGCTCAATTGGATGTTAATTTGGGTTCAATAAAAAATACAGAGATTTGAGTGAACCAATGACTTCCGTTTGACTTCTAACCTCGCGTGGGTACCATAATAAAAAAAAATGGAACATGTTTGACTCAACAAAAAAGTTCGATTGGGCTTGACGAAGAAGGAAAACTCGTTTGTACGTTCTAGGCCAATTTGGGTGCAATCCGAAAATACATAGATTTGAATGAACAATTGACCTCCGTATGACTTCTAACCTCGGTGTACCATAATAACGACAAATTGAACATTTTTGACTCAACAAAAAAGTTTGGTTGTGCTTAACAAAGAAAGAAAAACTCGTTTGTACGTTGTAGGCTCTATTGGATGGCCAATTTGGGTGCAATCCGAGATACATAGATTTGAGTGATCAAATGACCTCCGATTGACTTCTAGCTCGCATGGTAACATAATACGAAAAATGGAACATGTTTGACTCAACAAACAACTTTGGTTGTGCTAAGATGAAGGAAAACTTCTTTGTACGTTTTAGGCTCAATTGGAGGCCAAGTTGGATGCAATCCGAGAATACATATATTTGAGTGAAAAAATGAACTCTGTTTGACTTCTAAACTCACGTAGTACAATAATAACGACAAATGGAACATGTTTGACTCAACACACAAGTTCACTTGTTGCTTAACGAATGAGGAAAACTCGTTTATACGTTGTAGGCTCAATTGGAGGCCAATTTGGGTGCAATCCGAGAATACATAGATTTGAGTGACAAATGATCTCATTTTGACTTTTGAATTCACGTGGTACCATAATAACGACAAATGGAACATGTTTGACTCAACAAAAAAGTTCGGTTGTAGTTAATGAAGAAGGAAAACTCGTTTGTACGTTGTTCGCTCAATTGCAAACCCATTTCGGTGCAATCCGAGAAATACAATAGATTTGAGTGAACAAATGACCTCCAATTGACTTCTAACCTCATGTGGTACCATAATAACGACAAATGTAACATGTTTTACTCAACTAAGAGTTTGGTTGTGCTAAACGAAGAAGAAAAACTCGTTCGTACGTTCTAGGCTCATTTCGAGGCCAATTTGGGTGCAATCCGAGAATACATAGATTCGAATGAACAAATGACCTCCGTCTGACATCTAACCTCGGGTGGTACGACAAATGAACATTTTTACTCAAAAAAAAAGTATGGTTTTACTTAACAAAAAGGAAAAACTCGTTTGTACGTTGTAGGCTCAATTGGAGGTCAATTTGGGTGCAATCCGGAGAATACTTAGATTTGAAGTTATCAAATGACTACGATTGACTTCTAACTAGCATGGTACCATATTAACAACAAATGTAACATGTTTGACTCAACAAAGAAGTTCAGTTGTGCTTAAGAAAGAAGGAAAACTCGTTTGTACGTTGTAGGGCTCAATTGGAGGCCAATTTGGGTGCAATCCGAGAATACTTAATTTGAGTGATCAAATGACCTCTGATTGACTTCTAACTAGCATGGTACCATATTAACAACAAATGGAACATGTTTGACTCAACAAAGAAGTTCGGTTTTATTCAATGAAGAATGAAAACTCGTATGTACGTCGTTTGCTCAATTGCAAACCAATTTGGGTGCAATCCGAGAATACATAAGATTTGAAGTGAACAAACGACCTCCGATTGATTTTTTACCTCACGTGGTACCATAATAATGATAAATGTAACATGTTTGACTCACCAAAAATGTTCGGTTGTGCTTAACGAAGAAGTAAACTCGATTGTACGTTGTAGGCTCAATTGGAGGCCAATTTGGGTGCAATCCGAGAATACATAGATTTGAGTGAACAAATTATCTCCGTTGACTTCTAAATTCACGTGGTACCATAATAAAGACAAATGGAACATGTTTGACTGAACAAAGAAGTTCGGTTGTGCTTAAGGACGTAGGAAAACTCATTTGTACGTTGTATGTTCAATTGGAGGCCAATTCGGTGCAATCCGAGAATACACAGATTTGAGTGAACAAATGACCTCTTTTTGACTTATGACTCATGTGGTACCATAACAACGACAAATGGAACATGTTTGACTCAACAAAGAAGTTTTGTTGTGCTTAACGAAGAAGTAAACTCGTTTGTATGTTCTAGGCTCATTTGGAGGGCCAATTTGGGTGCAATCCGACAATACATAGATTTGAATGAACAAATGACCTCCGTCTAACTTCTAACCTCGGGTGGTACCATAAATAACGACAAATGGAACATTTATTACTCAACAAAAATTTTGGTTGTTCTTAACAAAAAAGGAAAACTCGTTTGTACGTTGTAGGCTCAATTGGAGGCCAATTTGGGTGCAATCCGAGAATTCATAGATTTGATTGATCAAATGACCTCCGATTGACTTCTAAACTCGTGTGGTACCATAATAAACGACAAACTAGAACATGTTTGACTCAATAAACAAGTTCGGTTGTGCCTAACGAAGAAGGAAATTTTTTTTACGTTGGTAGGCTTAATTGGATGCCAATTTGGGTCAATCGAAGAACACAAAGATTGACGTGACCAAATTCAAGTCCATTTTATTTTTAAACAATGCGTCGCGTACCATTATAACTACAAATAGAAATTGTTTGACTCGAGAAACAAGTTCGGTTGGTGCTTAACGAACATGGAAAACCGTTTGTAACGTTATAGGCTCAATTGGAGGTCAATTTAGTTTCAATTCGAGAATACAGAGATTTGAGTGAACAATGACCTTCGTTTGACTTCTAACCTCACGTGGTACCACTAATAACGACAAATGGAACATTTTTGACTCAACAAGAAGTTCGGTTGGTGCTTAACGTAGAAGGAAAACCCGTTTGTACGTTATAGGTTAATTGGAAGCCAATTTGGGTGCAATTTGAGAATACATAGATTTGAGTGAACAAATGACCTCCTTTTGACTTATAACCTCACATGGATCCATAATAACGACAAATGGAACATGTTTGACTCAACAAAAAAGTTCGGTTGTAGTTAATGAAGAAGGAAAACTCGTTTGTACGTTGTTGCTCAATTGCAAACCAATTTGGGTGCAATCCCGAGAATACATAGATTTGAGTGAAAAAATGACCTCTGATTGATTTCTAACCTCACATGGTACCATAATAATGATAAATGGAAAATGTTTTCACTAAAAAAAAAATTTCGGTGGTGCTTAACGAATAAGGAAAACTCATTTGTACATTGTAGGCTCAATTGGAGGCCAATTTGGGTGCAATCCGAGAATACATAGATTTGAGTGAACAAATGACCTCCATTTGACTTCTAACTCACGCGGGGTACCATAATAACAATAAATGGAACATGTTTGACTCGACAAAAGAAGTTCAGTTGTGCTTAACGAAGAAGGAAAACTCGTTTGTACGTTCTAGGCTCATTTGGACGCCAATTGGGTGCAATCCGAGAATACATAGATTTGAAATGAACAATGACCTCCGTCTGACTTCTAACCTTGGGTGGTACCATAATAACAACAAATGGAACTTGTTTGACTCAACAAAAAGTTCGGTTGTTCTTAACGAAGAAGGAAAGCTCGTTTGTATGTTTAGGCTTAATGGAGGCTAATTTGGGCGCAATCCGAGAATTTCATAGATTGAGTGATCAAATGATCTCCCGATGACTTCTAAACTCGTGTGGTACCATAATAACGACAATAGAACATGTTTGACTCAACAAACAAGTCGATTGTGCCTAACGAAGAAGGGAAAATTTTTTTTTCCGTTTGTAGGCTTAATTGGAGGCCAATTTGGGTGCAATCGAAGAACACAAAAGATTTGAGTGACCAAATGGAGTCCGTTTTACTTCTAACCATGCATGGAAAACTGCGTTTGTACGTTATAGGCTCAATTGATGTTAATTTGGGGTTCAATAAAAAATACAGAGATTTGACGTGAACCAATGACTTCCGTTTGACTTCTAAACCTCGCGTGGTACCATAATAAAAAAAAATGGAACATGTTTGACTCAACAAAAAAGTTCGATTGGGCTTGACGAAGAAGGAAAAACTCGTTTGTACGTCTAGGCCAATTTGGTGCAATCCGGAAAATACATAGATTGAATGAACAATTGACCTCCGTATGACTTCCTAACCTCGGGTGGTACCATAATAACGACAAATTGAACATTTGTTGACTCAACAAAAAAGTTGGTGTGCTTAACAAAGAAAGAAAACTCGTTTGTACGTTGTAGGCTCTATTGGATGCCAATTTGGGTGCAATCCGAGAATACATAGATTTGAGTGATCAAATGACCTCCGATTGACTTCTAGCTCGCATGGTAACATAATACGAAAAATGGAACATGTTGACTCAACAAACAACTTTGGTTGTGCTTAAGGATGAAGGAAAACTTCTTTGTACGTTTTAGGCTCAATTGGAGGCCAAGTTGGATGCAATCCGAGAATACATATATTTGAGTGAAAAAATGAACTCTGTTTGACTTCTAAACTCACGTAGTACAATAATAACGACAAATGGAACATGTTTGACTCAACACACAAGTTCACTTGTGCTTAACGAATGAGGAAAACTCGTTTATACGTTGTAGGCTCAATTGGAGGCCAATTTGGGTGCAATCCGAGAATACATAGATTTGAGTGACAAATGATCTCATTTTGACTTTTGAATTCACGTGGTACCATAATAACGACAAATGGAACATGTTTGACTCAACAAAAAAGTTCGGTTGTAGTTAATGAAGAAGGAAACTCGTTTGTACGTTGTTCGCTCAATTTGCAAACCCATTCGGTGCAATCCGGAGAATACATAGATTTGAGTGAACAAATGACCTCCAATTGACTTCTAACCTCATGTGGTACATAATAACGACAAATGTAACATGTTTTACTCAACTAAGAAGTTTGGTTGTGCTAAACGAAGAAGAAAAACTCGTTCGTACGTTCTAGCTCATTCGAGGCCAATTTGGGTGCAATCCGAGAATACATAGATTCGGAATGAAACAAATGACCTCCGTCTGACATCTAACCTCGGGTGGTACGACAAAATGGACATTTTTACTCAAAAAAAAGTATGGTTTTACTTAACAAAAAAGGAAAACTCGTTGTACGTGTAGGCTCAATTGGAGGTCAATTTGGGTGCAATCCCCGAGAATACTTAGATTTGAGTTATCAAATGACCTACGATTGACTTCTAACTAGCATGGTACCATACTTAACAACAAATTAACATGTTTGACTCAACAAAGAAGTTCAGTTGTGCTTAAGAAAGAAGGAAAAACTCGTTTGTACGTTGTAGGCTCAATTGGAGGCCAATTTGGGTGCAATCCGAGAATACTTAGATTTGAGTGATCAAATGACCTCTGATTGACTTCTAACTAGCATGGTACCATATTAACAACAAATGGAACATGTTTTGACTCAACAAAGAAGTTCGGTTTTATTCAATGAAGAATGAAAACTCGTATGTACGTCGTTTGCTCAATTGCAAACCAATTTGGTGCAATCCGAGAATACATAGATTTGAGTGAACAACGACCTCCGATTGATTTTTACCTCACGTGGTACCATAATAATGATAAATGTAACATGTTTGACTCACCAAAAAATGTTCGGTTGTGCTTAACGAAGAAGTAAACTCGATTGTACGTTGTAGGCCTCAATTGGAGGCCAATTTGGGTGCAATCCGAGAATACATAGATTGAGTGAACAAATTACCTCGTTTGACTTCTAAATTCACGGAGTGGTACCATATAAAGACAAATGGAACATGTTTGGACTGAACAAAGAAGTTCGGTTGTGCTTAGGACGTAGGAAAACTCATTTGTACGTTGTATGTTCAATTGGAGGCCAATCGGTGCAATCCGAGAATACACAGATTTGAGTGAACAAATGACCTCTTTTTGACTTATGACCTCATGTGGTACCATAACAACGACAAATGGGAACATGTTTTGACTCAACAAAAAGTTCGTTGTGCTTAACAAAGAAGTAAACTCGTTTGTATGTTCTAGGCTCATTTGGAGGCCAATTTGGGTGCAATCCGACAATACATAGATTTGAATGAACAAATGACCTCCGTCTAACTTCTAACCTCGGGTGGTACCATAATAACGACAAAATGGAACATTTATTACTCAACAAAAAATTTTGGTTGTTCTTAACAAAAAAGGAAAACTCGTTTGTACGTTGTAGGCTCAATTGGGAGGCCAATTTGGGTGCAATCGAGAATTCATAGATTTGATTGATCAAATGACCTCCGATTGACTTCTAAACTCGTGTGGGTACCATAATAACGACAATAGAACATGTTTGACTCAATAAACAAGTTCGGTTGTGCTTAACGAAGAAGGAAATTTTTTTTACGTTGTAGGCTTAATTGGATGCCAATTTGGGTCCAATCGAAGAACACAAAGATTTGAGTGACCAAATCAAGTCCGTTTTATTTTTAACAATGCGTGGTACCATTATAACTACAAATAGAAATGTTTGACTCGAGAAACAAGTTCGGTTGTGCTTAACGAACATGGAAACCCGTTTGTACGTTATAGGCTCAATTGGAGTTCAATTTAGTTTCAATTCGAGAATACAGAGATTTGGAGTGAACAAATGACCTTCGTTTGACTTCTAACCTCACGTGGTACCATAATAACGACAAATGGAACATTTTTGACTCAACAAGAAGTTCGGTTGTGCATAACGTAGAGGAAAACCCGTTTGTACGTTATAGGTTTAATTGGAAGCCCATTTGGGTGCAATTTGAGAATACATAGATTGAGTGAACAAATGACCTCCTTTTGACTTATAACCTCACATGGATCCATAATAACGACAAATGGAACATGTTTGACTCAACAAAAAAGTTCGGTTGTAGTTAATGAAGAAGGAAAACTCGTTTGTACGTTGTTGGCTCAATTGCAAACCAATTTGGGTGCAATCCGGGAATACATAGATTTGAGTGAAAAAATGACCTCTGATTGATTTCTAACCTCACATGGTACCATAATAATGATAAATGGAAAATGTTTGGACTAAAAAAAAAAAATTTCGGTGGTGCTTAACGAGAAGGAAAACTCATTTGTACATTGTAGGCTCAATTGGAGGCCAATTTGGGTGCAATCCGAGAATACATAGATTTGAGTGAACAAATGACCTCCATTTGACTTCTAACTTCACGTTGGTACCATCAATAACAATAAATGGAACATGTTTGACTCGACAAAGAGGTTCAGTTGTGCTTAACGAAAAAGGAAAACTCGTTTGTACGTTTCTAGGCTCATTTGGAGGCCAATTTGGGTGCAATCCGAGAATACATAGATTTGAATGAACAAATGACCTCCGTCTAACATCTAACCTTGGGTGGTACCATAATAACAATAAATGGAACTTGTTTGACTCAACAAAAAGGTTTGGTTGTTCTTAACGAAGAAGGAAAGCTCGTTTGTATGTTGTAGGCTTAATAGGAGGCCAATTTGGGCGCAATCCGAGATACATAGATTTGAGTGCAGAAATGACCTCCAATTGACATGTAACTTGCATGGTACCATATTAACGACAAATGGAACATGTTTGACTAAACAAAGAAGTTCAGTTATGCTTAACGAAGAAGGAAAACTCATTTGTACGTTGTAGGCTCAATTGGTGGCCAATTTGGGTGCAATCCGAGAATTCACATATTTGAGTGATCAAATGACCTCCGAATGACTTCTAAACTCGTGTGGTACCGTAATAACGACAAATAGAACATGTTTGACTCAACAAACAAGTTCGGTTGTGCCTAACGAAAAAGGAAATTTTTTTTTCCGTTGTAGGCTTAATTGGAGGCCAATTTGGGTGCAATCGAAGAACAAAAAGATTTGAGTGACCAAATGGAGTCCGTTTTACTTCTAACCATGCATGGAAATCTCGTTTGTACGTTATAGGCTCAATTGGAGGTTAATTTGCGTTCAATTAGAGAATACAGAGATTTGAGTGAACAAATTACTTTCCGTTTGACTTCCAACCTCGCGTGGTACCATAATAACAAAAAATGGACCATGTTAGAATCAATAAAAAAGTTCGGTTGGGCTTGACGAAGAAGGAAAACTCGTTTGTACGTTCTAGGCCCATTTGGAGGCCAATTTGGGTGCAATTTGAGAATACATAGATTTGAGTGAACAAATGACCTCCTTTTGACTTATAACCTCACGTGGATCCATAATAACGACAAATGGAACATGTTTGACTCAACAAAAAAGTTCGGTTGTAGTTAATGAAGAAGGAAAACTCATTTGTACGTTGTTGGCTCAATTGCAAACCAATTTGGGTGCAATCCGAGAATACATAGATTTGAGTGAAAAAATGACCTCTGATTGGTTTCTAACCACACATGGTACCATAATAATGATAAATGGAAAATGTTTGACTAAAAAAAAAATTTCGGTGGTGCTTAACGAAGAAGGAAAACTCATTTGTACATTGTAGGCTCAATTGGAGGCCAATTTGGGTGCAATCCGAGAATACATAGATTTGAGTGAACAAATGACCTCCATTTGACTTCTAACTTCACGCGGTACCATAATAACGATAAATGGAACATGTTTGACTCGACAAAGAAGTTCAGTTGTGCTTAACGAAGAAGGAAAGACTCGTTTGTACGTTCTAGGCTCATTTGGACGCCAATTTGGGTGCAATCCGAGAATACATAGATTTGAATGAACAAATGACCTCCGTCTGACTTCTAACCTTGGGTGTACCATAATAACAACAAATGGAACTTGTTTGACTCAACAAAAAAGTTCGGTTGTTCTTAACGAAGAAGGAAAGCTCGTTTGTATGTTGTAGGCTTAATTGACGGCCAATTTGGGCGCAATCCGAGAATACATAGATTTGAGTACAGAAATGACCTCCGATTGACATGTAACTTGCATGCTACCATATTAACGACAAATGGAACATGTTTGACTAAACAAAGAAGTTTAGTTATGCTTAACGAAGAAGGAAAACTCATTTGTACGTTGTATGCTCAATTGGTGGCCAATTTGGGTGCAATCCGAGAATTCACATATTTGAGTGATCAAATGACCTCTGATTGACTTCTAAACTCGTGTGGTACCGTAATAACGACAAATAGAACATGTTTTACTTCTAACCATGCATGGAAATCTCGTTGTACGTTATAGGCTCAATTGGAGGTTAATTTGCGTTCAATTAGAGAATACAGAGATTTGAGTGAACAAATGACTTCCGTTTGATTTCCAACCTCGCGTGGTACCATAATAACAAAAAATGGAACATGTTTGAATTAATAAAAAAGTTCGGTTGGGCTTGACGAAGAAGGAAAACTCGTTTGTACGTTCTAGGCCCATTTGGAGGCCAATTTGGTTGCAATTTGAGAATACATAGATTTGAGTGAACAAATGACCTCCTTTTGACTTATAACCTCACGTGGATCCATAATAACGACAAATGGAACATGTTTGACTCAACAAAAAAGTTCGGTTGTAGTTAATGAAGAAGGAAAACTCGTTTGTACGTTGTTGGCTCAATTGCAAACCAATTTGGGTGCAATCCGAGAATACATAGATTTGAGTGAAAAAATGACCTCTGATTGATTTCTAACCTCACATGGTACCATAATAATGATAAATGGAAAATGTTTGACTAAAAAAAAATTTTGGTGGTGCTTAACGAAGAAGGAAAACTCATTTGTACATTGTAGGCTCAATTGGAGGCCAATTTGGGTGCAATCCGAGAATACATAGATTTGAGTGAAAAATTGACCTCCATTTGACTTCTAACTTCACGCGGTACCATAATAACGATAAATGGAACATGTTTGACTCGACAAAGAAGTTCAGTTGTGCTTAACGAAGAAGGAAAACTCGTTTGTACGTTCTAGGCTCATTTGGACGCCAATTTGGGTGCAATCCGAGAATACATAGATTTGAATGAACAAATGACCTCCGTCTGACTTCTAACCTTGGGTGGTACCTTAATAACAACAAATGGAACTTGTTTGACTCAACAAAAAAGTTCGGTTGTTCTTAACGAAGAAGGAAAGCTCGTTTGTATGTTGTAGGCTTAATTGGAGGCTAATTTGGGCGCAATCCGAGAATTCATAGATTTGAGTGATCAAATGACCTCCGATTGACTTCTAAACTCGTGTGGTACCATAATAACGACAAATAGAACATGTTTGACACAACAAACAAGTTCGATTGTGCCTAACGAAGAAGGAATTTTTTTTTCCGTTGTAGGCTTAATTGGAGGCCAATTTGGGTGCAATCGAAGAACACAAAGATTTGAGTGACCAAATGGAGTCCGTTTTACTTCTAACCATGCATGGAAAACTCGTTTGTACGTTATAGGCTCAATTGGCGGTTAATTTGGGTTCAGTCAAGAATACAGAGATTTGAGTGAACAAATGACTTCCGTTTGACTTCTAACCTCGCGTGGTACCATAATAACAAAAAATGGAACATGTTTGACTCAACAAAAAAGTTAGGTTGGGATTGACGAAGAAGGAAAACTCATTTGTACGTTCTAGGCCAATTTGGGTGCAATCCGAGAATACATAGATTTGAATGAACAATTGACCTCCGTATGACTTCTAACCTCGGGTGGTACCATAATAACGACAAATTGAACATTTTTGACTCAACAAAAAGTTTGGTTGTGTTAACAAAGAAAGAAAACTCGTTTGTACGTTGTAGGCTCTATTGGATGCCAATTTGGGTGCAATCCGAGAATACATAGATTTGAGTGATCAAATGACCTCCGATTGACTTCTAGCTCGCATGGTAACATAATACGAAAAATGGAACATGTTTGACTCAACAAACAACTTTGGTTGTGCTTAACGATGAAGGAAAACTTCTTTGTACGTTTTAGGCTCAATTGGAGGCCAAGTTGGATGCATCCGAGAATACATATATTTGAGTGAAAAAATGAACTCTGTTTGACTTCTAAACTCACGTAGTACAATAATAACGACAAATGGAACATGTTTGACTCAACACACAAGTTCACTTGTGCTTAACGAAGGAGGAAAACTCGTTTATACGTTGTAGGTTCAATTGGAGGCCAATTTGGGTGCAATCCGAGAATACATAGATTTGAGTGACAAATGATCTCATTTTGACTTTTGAATTCACGTGGTACCATAATAACGACAAATGGAACATGTTTCGCTCAACAAAAAAGTTCGGTTGTAGTTAATGAAGAAGGAAAACTCGTTTGTACGTTGTTCACTCAATTGCAAACCCATTTGGGTGCAATCCGAGAATACATAGATTTGAGTGAACAAATGACCTCCAATTGACTTCTAACCTCATGTGGTACCATAATAACGACAAATGGAACATGTTTTACTCAACTAAGAAGTTCGGTTGTGCTAAACGAAGAAGAAAAACTCGTTCGTACGTTCTAGGCTCATTTCGAGGCCAATTTGGGTGCAATCCGAGAATACATAGATTCGAATGAACAAATAACCTCCGTCTGACATCTTACCTCGGGTGGTACGACAAATGGAACATTTTTGACTCAACAAAAAAGTATGGTTGTACTTAACAAAAAAGGAAAACTCGTTTGTACGTTGTAGGCTCAATTGGAGGTCAATTTGGGTGCAATCCGAGAATACTTAAATTTGAGTTATCAAATGACCTCCGATTGACTTCTAACTAGCATGGTACCATATTAACAACAAATGGAACATGTTTGAGTCAACAAAGAAGTTCAGTTGTGCTTAAGAAAGAAGGAAAACTCGTTTGTACGTTGTAGGCTCAATTGGAGGCCAATTTGGGTGCAATCCGAGAATACTTAGATTTGAGTGGTCAAATGACCTCTGATTAACTTCTAACTAGCATGGTACCATATTGACAACAAATGGAACATGTTTGACTCAACAAAGAAGTTCGGTTGTAGTCAATGAAGAATGAAAACTCGTATGTACGTCGTTTGCTCAATTGCAAACCAATTTGGGTGCAATCCGAGAATACATAGATTTGAGTGAACAAACGACCTCCGATTGATTTTTACCTCACGTGGTACCATAATAATGATAAATGTAACATGTTTGACTCACCAAAAATTTTCGGTTGTGCTTAACGAAGAAGTAAACTCGATTGTACGTTGTAGGCTCAATTGGAGGCCAATTTGGGTGCAATCCGAGAATACATAGATTGAGTGAAGAAATGACCTCCGTTTGACTTCTAAATTCACGTGGTACCATAATAAAGACAAATGGAACATGTTTGACTCAACAATAAAGTTCGGGTGTGCTTAACGAAGAAGGAAAACTCGTTTGTTAGTTGTAAGCTTAATTGGAGGCCAATTTGGGTGCAATCGAAGAATACATTGATTTGAGTCAACAAATGACCTCCGTTTGACTTCTAACCTTGGGTGGTACAATAATAACGACAAATGGAACATGTTTGACTCAACAAAAAAGTTCGGTTGTGCTTAAGGAAGTAGGAAAACTCATTTGTACGTTGTATGTTCAATTGGAGGCCAATTCGGTGCAATCCGAGAATACACAGATTTGAGTGAACAAATGACTTCCTTTTGACTTATGACCTCATGTGGTACCATAACAACGACAAATGGCACATGTTTGACTCAACAAAGAAGTTCTGTTGTGCTCAACGAAGAAGTAAAACTCGTTTGTATGTTCTAGGCTCATTTGGAGGCCAATTTGGGTGCAATCCGACAATACATAGATTTGAATGAACAAATGACCTCCGTCTAACTTATAACCTCGGGTGGTACCATAATAACGACAAATGGAACATTTATTACTCAAAAAAAAGTTTGGTTGTTCTTAACAAAAAAGGAAAACTCATTTGTACGTTGTAGGCTCAATTGGAGGCCAATTGGCGGCCAATTTGGGTGCAATCCGAGAATACTTAGATTTGAGTGATCAAATGACCCCCGATTGACTTCTAACTCACATGGTACTATAATAAAGACAAATGGAACAAGTTTGATTCAACAATAAAGTTCGGGTGTGCTTAACGAAGAAGGAAAACTCGTTTGTTAGTTGTAAGCTTAATTGGAGGCCAATTTGGGTGCAATCGAAGAATACATTGATTTGAGTCAACAAATGACCTCCGTTTGACTTCTAACCTTGGGTGGTACAATAATAACGACAAATGGAACATGTTTGACTCAACAAAAAAGTTCGGTTGTGCTTAACGAAGAAGGAAAGTTGTTTGTACATTGTAGGCTTAATTGAAGGCCAATTTGGGCGCAATCCGAGAATACATAGATTTGAGTGCAGAAATGACCTCCGATTGACATGTAACTTGCATGGTACCATATTAACGACAAATGGAACATGTTTGACTAAACAAAGAAGTTCAGTTGAGCTTAACGAAGAAGGAAAACTTGTTTGTACGTTGTAGGCTCAATTGGAGGCCAATTTGGGTGCAATCCGAGAATTCATAGATTTGATTGATCAAATGACCTCTGATTGACTTCTAAACTCGTGTGGTACCATAATAACGACAAATAGAACATGTTTGACTCAATAAACAAGTTCGGTTGTGCTTAACGAAGAAGGAAATTTTTTTTACGTTGTAGGCTTAATTGGATGCCAATTTGGGTCCAATCGAAGAACACAAAGATTTGAGTGACCAAATCGAGTCCGTTTTACTTCTAACAATGCGTGGTACCATAATAACTACAAATAGAAATTGTTTGACTCGAGAAACAAGTTCGGTTGTGCTTAACGAACATAAAAAACCCGTTTGTACGTTATAGGCTCAATTGGAGGTCAATTTGGTTTCAATTCGAGAATACAGAGATTTGAGTGAACAAATGACCTTCGTTTGACTTCTAACCTCACGTGGTACCATAATAACGACAAATGGAACATTTTTTACTCAACAAAGAAGTTCGGTTGTGCTTAACGTAGAAGGAAAACTCGTTTGTACGTTGTAGGTTTAATTGGAAGCCATTTTGGGTGCAATTTGAGAATACATAGATTTGAGTGAACAAATGACCTCCTTTTGACTTATAACCTCATGTGGATCCATAATAACGACAAATGGAACATGTTTGACTCAACAAAAAAGTTCGGTTGTTGTTAATGAAGAAGGAAAACTCGTTTGTACGTTGTTGGCTCAATTGCAAACCAATTTGGGTGCAATCCGAGAATACATCGATTTGAGTGAAAAAATGACCTCTGATTGATTTCTAATCTCACATGGTACCATAATAATGATAAATGGAAAATGTTTGACTAAAAAAAATATTTTGGTGGTGCTTAACGAAGAAGGAAAACTCATTTGTACATTGTAGGCTCAATTGGAGGCCAATTTGGGTGCAATCCGAGAATACATAGATTTGAGTGAACAAATGACCTCCATTTGACTTCTAACTTCACGCGGTACCATAATAACGATAAATGGAACATGTTTGACTCGACAAAGAAGTTCAGTTGTGCTTAACGAAGAAGGAAAACTCGTTTGTACGTTCTAGGCTCATTTGGACGCCAATTTGGGTGCAATCCGAGAATACATAGATTTGAAGGAACAAATGACCTCCATCTGACTTCTAACCTTGGGTTGTACCATAATAACAACAAATGGAACTTGTTTGACTCAACAAAAAAGTTCGGTTGTTCTTAACGAAGAAGGAAAACTCGTTTGTATGTTGTAAGCTTAATTGGAGGCCAATTTGGGCGCAATCCGAGAATACATAGATTTGAATGCAGAAATGACCTCCGATTGACATGTAACTTGCATGCTACCATATTAACGACAAATGGAACATGTTTGACTAAACAAAGAAGTTCAGTTATGCTTAACGAAGAAGGAAAACTCATTTGTACGTTGTAGGCTCAATTGGTGGCCAATTTGGGTGCAATCCGAGAATTCACATATTTGAGTGATCAAATGACCTCCGAATGACTTCTAAACTCATGTGGTACCATAATAACGACAAATAGAACATGTTTGACTCAACAAACAAGTTCGGTTGTGCCTAACGAAGAAGGAAATTTTTTTTTCCGTTGTTGGCTTAATTGGAGGCCAATTTGGGTGCAATCGAAGAACACAAAGATTTGAGTGACCAAATGGAGTCCGTTTTACTTCTAACCATGCATGGAAATCTCGTTTGTACGTTATAGGCTCAATTGGAGGTTAATTTGGGTTCAATCCGAGAATACAGAGATTTGAGTGAACAAATGACTTCCGTTTGACTTCCAACCTCGCGTGGTACCATAATAACTAAAAATGGAACATATTTGAATTAATAGAAAAGTTCGGTTGGGCTTGACGAAGAAGGAAAACTCGTTTGTACGTTCTAGGCCCATTTGGAGGCCAATTTGGGTGCAATTTTAGAATACATAGATTTGAGTGAACAAATGACCTCCTTTTGACTTATAACCTCACGTGGATCCATAATAACGACAAATGGAACATGTTTGACTCAACAAAAAAGTTCGGTTGTAGTTAATGAAGAAGGAAAACTCGTTTGTACGTTGTTGGCTCAATTGCAAACCAATTTGGGTGCAATCCGAGAATACATAGATTTGAGTGAAAAAATGACCTCTGATTGATTTCTAACCTCACATGGTACCATAATAATGATAAATGGAAAATGTTTGACTGAAAAAATAATTTCGGTGGTGCTTAACGAAAAAGGAAAACTCATTTGTACATTGTAGGCTCAATTGGAGGCCAATTTGGGTGCAATCCGAGAATACATAGATTTGAGTGAACAAATGACCTCCATTTGACTTCTAACTTCACGCGGTACCATAATAACGATAAATAGAACATGTTTGACTCGACAAAGAAGTTCAGTTGTGCTTAACGAAGAAGGAAAACTCGTTTGTACGTTCTAGGCTCATTTGGACGCCAATTTGGGTGCAATTCGAGAATACATAGATTTGAATGAACAAATGACCTCCGTCTGACTTCTAACCTTGGGTGGTACCATAATAACAACAAATAGAACTTGTTTGACTCAACAAAAAAGTTCGGTTGTTCTTAACGAAGAAGGAAAGCTCGTTTGTCTGTTGTAGGCTTAATTGGAGGCTAATTTGGGCGCAATCCGAGAATTCATAGATTTGAGTGATCAAATGACCTCCGATTGACTTCTAAACTCATGTGGTACCATAATAACGACAAATAGAACATGTTTGACTCAACAAACAAGTTCGATTGTGCCTAACAAAGAAGGAAATTTTTTTTTTCCGTTGTAGGCTTAATTGCAGGCCAATTTGGGTGCAATTGAAGAACACAAAGATTTGAGTGACCAAATAGAGTCCGTTTTACTTCTAACCATGCATGGAAAACTCGTTTGTACGTTATAGGCTCAATTGGAGGTTAATTTGGGTTCAATCAAGAATACAGAGATTTGAGTGAACTAATGACTTCCGTTTGACTTCTAACCTCGCGTGGTACCATAATAACAAAAAATGGAACATGTTTGACTCAACAAAAAAGTTTGGTTGGGCTTGACGAAGAAGGAAAACTCGTTTGTACGTTCTTGGCCAATTTGGGTGCAATCCGAGAATACATAGATTTGAATGAACAATTGACCTCCGTATGACTTCTAACCTCGGGTGGTACCATAATAACGACAAATTGAACATTTTTGACTCAACAAAAAAGTTTGGTTGTGCTTAACAAAGAAAGAAAAACTCGTTTGTACGTTGTAGGCTCTATTGGATGCCAATTTGGGTGCAATCCGAGAATACATAGATTTGAGTGATCAAATGACCTCCGATTGACTTCTAGCTCGCATGGTAACATAATACGAAAAATGGAACATGTTTGACTCTACAAACAACTTTGGTTGTGCTTAACGATGAAGGAAAATTTCTTTGTACGTTTTAGGCTCAATTGGAGGCCAAGTTGGATGCAATCCGAGAATACATATATTTGAGTGAAAAAATGAACTCTGTTTGACTTCTAAACTCACGTAGTACAATAATAACGACAAATGGAACATGTTTGACTCAACACACAAGTTCACTTGTGCTTAACGAAGGAGGAAAACTCGTTTATACGTTGTAGGCTCAATTGGAGGCCAATTTGGGTGCAATCCGAGAATACATAGATTTGAGTGACAAATGATCTCATTTTGACTTTTGAATTCACGTGGTACCATAATAACGACAAATGGAACTTGTTTGACTCAACAAAAAAGTTCGGTTGTAGTTAATGAAGAAGGAAAACTCGTTTGTACGTTGTTCGCTCAATTGCAAACCCATTTGGGTGCAATCCGAGAATACATAGATTTGAGTGAACAAATGACCTCCAATTGACTTCTAACCTCATGTGGTACCATAATAACGACAAATGGAACATGTTTTACTCAACTAAGAAGTTCGGTTGTGCTAAACGAAGAAGAAAAACTCGTTCGGACGTTCTAGGCTCATTTCGAGGCCAATTTGGGTGCAATCCGAGAATACTTAGATTCGAATGAACAAATGACCGCCGTCTGACATCTAACCTCGGGTGGTACGACAAATGGAACATTTTTGACTCAACAAAAAAGTATGGTTGTACTTAACAAAAAAAGGAAAACTCGTTTGTACGTTGTAGGCTCAATTGGTGGTCAATTTGGGTGCAATCCGAGAATACTTAGATTCGAGTTATCAAATGACCTCCGATTGACTTCTAACTAGCATGGTACCATATTAACACAAATGAAACATGTTTGACTCAACAAAGAAGTTCAGTTGTGCTGAAGAAAGAAGGAAACTCGTTTGTACGTTGTAGGCTCAATTGGAGGCCAATTTGGGTGCAATCCGAGAATACTTAGATTTGAGTGATCAAATGACCTCTGATTGACTTCTAACTAGCATGGTACCATATTAAAAAAAATGGAACATGTTTGACTCAACAAAGAAGTTCGGTTGTAGTCAATGAAGAATGAAAACTCGTATGTACGTCGTTTGCTCAATTGCAAACCAATTTGGGTGCAATCCGAGAATACATAGATTTGAGTGAACAAACGACCTCCGATTGATTTTTGACCTCACGTGGTACCATAATAATGATAAATGTAACATGTTTGACTCACCAAAAATGTTCGGTTGTGCTTAACGAAGAAGTAAAACTCGTTTGTACGTTGTAGGCTCAATTGGAGGCCAATTTGGGTGCAATCCGAGAATACATAGATTTGAGTGAACAAATGACCACCGTTTGACTTCTAAATTCATGTGGTACCATAATAAAGACAAATGGAACATGTTTGACTGAACAAAGAAGTTCGGTTGTGCTTAAGGAAGTAGGAAAACTCATTTGTACGTTGTATGTTCAATTGGAGGCCAATTCGGTGCAATCCGAGAATACACAGATTTGAGTGAACAAATGAATTCCTTTTTACTTATGACCTCATGTGGTACCATAACAACGACAAATGGCACATGTTTGACTCAACAAAGAAGTTCTGTTGTGCTTAACGAAGAAGTAAAACTCGTTTGTATGTTCTAGGCTCATTTGGAGGCCAATTTGGGTGCAATCCGACAATACATAGATTTGAATGAACAAATGACCTCCGTCTAACTTCTAACCTCGGGTTGGTACCATAATAATGACAAATGGAACATTTATTACTCAACAAAAAAGTTTGGTTGTTCTTAACAAAAAAGGAAAACTCATTTGTACGTTGTTATGCTCAATTGGAGGCCAATTTAGGTGCAATCCGAGAATACATAGATTTGAGTTATCAAATGACCCCCGATTGACTTCTAACTCACATGGTACTATAATAAAGACAAATGGAACAATTTTGATTCAAAAAACAAGTTCGGGTGTGCTTAACGAAGAAGGAAAACTCGTTTGTAAGTTGTAAGCTTAATTGGAGGCCAATTTGGGTGCAATCGAAGAATACATTGATTTGAGTCAACAAATGACCTCCGTTTGACTTCTAACCTTGGGTGGTACAATAATAACTTCAAATGGAACATGTTTGACTCAACAAAAAAGTTCGGGTTGCTTAACGAAGAAGGAAAGTTCGTTTGTACGTTGTAGGCTTAATTGAAGGCCAATTTGCGCGCAATCCGAGAATACATAGATTTGAGTGCAGAAATGACCTCCGATTGACATGTAACTTGCATGGTACCATATTAACAACAAATGGAACATATTTGACTAAACAAAGAAGTTCAGTTGAGCTTAACGAAGAAGGAAAACTCGTTTGTACGTTGTAGGCTCAATTGGAGGCCAATTTGGGTGCAATCCGAGAATTCATAGATTTGAGTGATCAAATGACCTCTGATTGACTTCTAAACTCGTGTGGTACCATAATAACGACAAATAGAACATGTTTGACTCAATAAACAAATTCAGTTGTGCTTAACGAAGAAGGAAATTTTTTTTACGTCGTAGGCTTAATGGGAGGCCAATTTGGGTCCAATCGAAGAACACAAAGATTTGAGTGACCCAAATGGAGTCCGTTTTCTTATAACAATGTGTGGTACCATAATAACTACAAATAGAAATTGTTTGACTCGAGAAACATGTTCGGTTGTGCTTAACGAACATGGAAAACCCGTTTGTACGTTATAGGCTCAATTGGAGGTCAATTTGGTTTCAATTCGAGAATACAGAGATTTGAGTGAACAAATGACCTTCGTTTGACTTCTAACCTCACGTGGTACCATAATAACGACAAATGGAACATTTTTGACTCAACAAAGAAGTTCGGTTGTGCTTAACGTAGAAGGAAAACTCGTTTGTACGTTGTAGGTTTAATTGGAAGCCAATTTGGGTGCAATTTGAGAATACATAGATTTGAGTGAACAAATGACCTCCTTTTGACTTATAACCTCATGTGGATCCATAATAACGACAAATGGAACATGTTTGACTCAACAAAAAAGTTCGGTTGTAGTTAATGAAGAAGGAAAACTCGTTTGTACGTTGTTGGCTCAATTGCAACCAATTTGGGTGCAATCCGAGAATACATAGATTTGAGTGAAAAAATGACCCCTGATTGATTTCTAACCTCACATGGTACCATAATATTGATAAATGGAAAATTTTGACTAAAAAAATAAATTTGGTGGTGCTTAACGAAGAAGGAAAACTCATTTGTACATTGTAGGCTCAATAGGAGGCCAATTTGGGTGCAATCCGAGAACACATAGATTTGAGTGAACAAATGACCTCCATTTGACTTCTAACTTCACGCGGTACCATAATAACGATAAATGGAACATGTTTGACTCGACAAAGAAGTTCAGTTGTGCTTAACGAAGAAGGAACACTCATTTGTACGTTCTAGGCTCATTTGGAGGTCAATTTGGGGGCAATCCGAGAATACATAGATTTGAATGAACAAATGACCTCCGTCTGACTTCTAACCTTGGGTGGTACCATAATAACAACAAATGGAACTTGTTTGAATCAACAAAAAAGTTCGGTTGTTCTTAACGAAGAAGGAAAGCTCGTTTGTATGTTGTAGGCTTAATTGGAGGCCAATTTTGGCGCAATCCGAGAATACATAGATTTGAATGCAGAAATGACCTCCGATTGACATGTAACTTGCATGCTACCATATTAACGACAAATGGAACGTGTTTGACTAAACAAAGAAGTTCAGTTATGCTTAACGAAGAAGGAAAACTCATTTGTACGTTGTAGGCTCAATTGGTGGCCAATTTGGGTGCAATCCGAGAATTCACATATTTGAGTGATCAAATGACCTCCGAATGACTTCTAAACTCATGTGGTACCATAATAACGACAAATAGAACATGTTTGACTCAACAAACAAGTTCGGTTGTGCCTAACGAAGAAGGAAATTTTTTTTCCGTTGTAGGCTTAATTGGAGGCCAATTTGGGTGCAATCGAAGAACACAAAGATTTGAGTGACCAAATGGAGTCCGTTTTACTTCTAACCATACATGGAAATCTCGTTTGTACGTTATAGGCTCAATTGGAGGTTAATTTGGGTTCAATCCGAGAATACAGAGATATGAGTGAACAAATGACTTCCGTTAGACTTCCAACCTCGCGTGGTACCATAATAACAAAAAATTGAACATGTTTGAATCAACAAAAAATTTCGGTTGGGCTTGACGAAGAAGGAAAACTCGTTTGTACGTTCTAGGCCCATTTGGAGGCCAATTTGGGTGCAATTTGAGAATACATAGATTTGAGTGAACAAATGACCTTCTTTTGACTTATAACCCCAGGTGGTACCATAATAACGACAAATTGAATATTTTTGACTCAACAAAAAAGTTTGGTTGCGCTTAACAAAGAAGGAAAATTCATTTGTACGTTGAAGGCTCAATTGGAGGCCAATTCGGGTGCAATCCAAGAATACATAGATTTGAGTGATCAAATGACCTACGATTGAGTTCTAGCTCGCATGGTACCATAATACGAAAAATGGAACATGTTTGACTCTACAAACAACTTCGGTAGTGCTTAACGATGAAGGAAAACTTTTTTGTACGTTGTAGGCTCAATTTGAGGCCAAGTTGGATGCAATCCGAGAATACATATATTTGAGTGAAAAAATGAACTCCGTTTGACTTCTAAACTCACATAGTACAATAATAACGAAAAATGGAACTTGTTTGACTCAACAAACAAGTTCAGTTGTGCTTAACGAAAGAGAAAAACTCGTTTATACGTTGTAGGCTCAATTGGAGGCCAATTTGGGTGCAATCCGAGAATACATAGATTTGAGTGACAAAAGATCTCATTTTGACTTTCGAATTCATGTGGTACCATAATAACGACAAATGGAACATGTTTGACTCAACAAAAAGTTCGGTTGTAGTTAATGAAGAAGGAAAACTCGTTTGTACGTTGTTCGCTAAATTGCAAACCCATTTGGGTGCAATCCGAGAATACATAGATTTGAGTGAACAAATGACCTCCAATTGACTTCTAACCCCATGTGGTACCATAATAACGACAAATGGAACATGTTTGACTCAACAAAGAAGTTCGGTTGTGCTTAACGAAGGAGAAAAACTCGTTCGTACGTTCTAGGCAAATTTCGAGGCCAATTTGGGTGCAATCCGAGAATACATAGATTCGAATGAACAAATAACCCCCGTCTGACGTCTAACCTCGGTTGGTACCATAATAACGACAAATGGAACATTTTTGACTCAACAAAAAAGTTTGGTTGTACTTAACAAAAAGGAAAACTCGTTTGTACGTTGTAGGCTCAATTGGAGGCCAATTTGGGTGCAATCCGAGAATACTTAGATTTGAGTGATCAAATGACCTCCGATTCACTTCTAACTAGCATGGTACCATATTAACAAGAATTGGAACATGTTTGACTCAACAAAGATGTTCGGTTGTGCTTAACGAAGTAGGAAAATTCGTTTGTACGTTGTAGGCTCAATTGGAGGCCAACTTGGGTGCAATCCGAGAATACATAAATTTGAGTGAACAAATGACCACATTTTGAGTTCTGACCTCGTGTGGTACCATAATAATGACAAATGGAACATGTTTGACTCAACAAAAATGTTCGGTTGTAGTTAATGAAGAATGAAAACTCGTATGTACGTCGTTTGCTCAATTGCAAACCAATTTGGGTGCAATCCGAGAATACATAGATTGAGTGAACAATCGACCTCCGATTGATTTCTGACCTCATGTGGTACCATAATAATGATAAATGTAACATTTTTGCTTGCCCAAAAAATTTTGGTTGTGCTTAACGAAGAAGGAAAACTCGATTGTACATTGTAGGCTCAATTGGAGGCCAATTTGGGTGCAATCCGAGAATACATAGATTTGAGGATCAAATGACCTCCGATTGACTTCTAACTCACATGGTACCATAAAAATGAAAAATGGAACATGTTTGACTCAACAAACATGTTCGGTTGTGCTTAACGAAGAAGGAAAACTCGTTTGTAAGTTGTAAGCTCAATTGGAGGCCAATTTGGGTGCAATCCGAGAATACATAGATTTGAGTGAACAAATGACCTCCGTTTGACTTCTAAATTCATGTGGTACCATAATAACGACAAATGGAACATGTTTGACTCAACAAAGAAGTTCGGTTGTGATTAAGGAAGTAGGAAAACTCGTTTGTACGTTGTATGTTCAATTGGAGGCCAATTTGGTGCAATCCGAGAATACACAGATTTGAGTGAACAAATGACCTCCTTTTGACTTCTGACCTCATGTGGTACCATAATAACAACAAATGGAACATGTTTGACTCAACAAAGAAGTTCTGTTGTGCTTAACGAAGAAGTAAAACTCATTTGTATGTTCTAGGCTCAATTGGAGGCCAATTTGGGTGCAATTCGAGAATACATAGATTTGAGTGAACAAATGACCTCTGTTTGACTTCTAAATTCATGTGGTACCATAATAACGTCAAATGGAACATGTTTGACTCAACAAAGCAGTTCGGTCATGCTTAAGGAAGTTTGAAAACTCGTTTGTATGTTGTATGTTCAATTGGAGGCCAATTTGGTGCAATCCGAGAATACATAGATTTGAGTGATCAAATGACCTCCGATTGACTTCTAACTCATATGGTACTATAATAAAGACAAATGGAACATGTTTGATTCAACAAACAAGTTCGGTTGTGCTTAACGAAAAAGGAAAGCTCGTTTGTAAGTTGTAAGCTCAATTCGAGGCCAATTTGGGTGCAATCCAAGAATACATAGATTTGAGTGAACAAATGACCTCCATTTGACTTCTAACCTTGGGTGGTACAATAATAAAACAAATGGAACATGTTTGACTTAACAAAAAAGTTCGGTTGTGCTTAACGAAGAAGGAAAGTTCGTTTGTACATTGTAGGCTCAATTGAAGGCCAATTTGAACGCAAGAAGTTCAGTTGAGCTTAACGAAGAAGGAAAACTCGTTTGTACGTTGTGGGCTCAATTGGAGGCCAATTTGGGTGCAATCCGAGAATACTTAGATTTGAGTGATCAAATGACCTTTGATTGACTTCTAACTAGCATGGTACCATATTAACAACAATTGGAACATGTTTGACTCAACAAAGATGTTCGGTTGTGCTTAACGAAGTTGGAAAATTCGTTTGTACGTTGTAGGCTCAATTGGAGGCCAATTTGGGTGCAATCCGAGAATACATAGATTTGAGTGAACAAATGACCTCGTTTTGACTTCTGACCTCATGTGGTACCATAATAATGACAAATGGAACATGTTTGACTCAAAATTTTTTTTCGGTTGTAGTTAATGAAGAATGAAAACTCGTATGTACGTCGTTTGCTCAATTGCAAACCAATTTGGGTGCAATCCGAAAATACATAGATTTGAGTGAACAAACGACCACTGATTGATTTCTGACAACATGTGGTACCATAATATTGAAAAATGTAACATGTTTGACTCACCAAAAAAGTTCGATTGTGCTTAACGAAGAAGAAAACTCGATTGTACGTTGTTGGCTCAATTGGAGGCCAATTTGGATGCAATCCGAGAATACATAGATTTGAGCGATCGAATGACCTCCGATTGACTTCTAACTCACATGGTACCATAAAAAAGACAAATTGAACATGCTTGACTCAACAAACAAGTTCGGTTGTGCTTAACGAAGAAGGAAAACTCGTTTGTAAGTTGTAAGCTCAATTAGAGGCCAATTTGGGTGCAATCCGAGAATACATAGATTTGAGTGAACAAATGACCTCCGTTTGACTTCTAAATTCATGTGGTATCATAATAACGACAAATGGAACATGTTTGACTCAACAAAGAAATTCGGTTGTGCTTAAGGAAGTAGGAAAACTCGTTTGTACGTTGTATGTTCAATTGGAGGCCAATTTGGTGCAATCCGAGAATACACAGATTTGAGTGAACAAATGACCTCCTTTTGACTTCTAACCTCATATGGTACCATAATAACGACAAATGGAACATGTTTGACTCAACAAACAAGTTCTGTTGTGCTTAACGAAGAAGTAAAACTCATTTGTATGTTCTAGGCTCAATTGGAGGCCAATTTGGGTGCAATCCGAGAATACATAGATTTGAGTGAACAAATGACATCCGTTTGACTTCTAAATTCACGTGGTACCTTAATAACGACAAATGGAACATGTTTCACTCAACAAAGAAGTACGGTCGTGCTTGAGGAAGTAGGAAAACTCGTTTGTACGTTGTATGTTCAATTGGAGGCCAATTTGGTGCAATCCGAGAATACACATATTTGAGTGAACAAATGACCTCCGTCTGACTTCTAACCCCAGGTGGTACCATAATAACGACAAATTGAATATTTTTGACTCAACAAAAAAGTTTGGTTGTGCTTAACAAAGAAGGAAAATTCATTTGTACGTTGAAGGCTCAATTGGAGGCCAATTCGGGTGCAATCCAAGAATACATAGATTTGAGTGATCAAATGACCTACGATTGAGTTCTAGCTCGCATGGTACCATAATACGAAAAATGGAACATGTTTGACTCAACAAACAACTTCGGTTGTGCTTAACGATGAAGGAAAACTTTTTTGTACGTTGTAGGCTCAATTTGAGGCCAAGTTGGATGCAATCCGAGAATACATATATTTGAGTGAAAAAATGAACTCCGTTTGACTTCTAAACTCACATAGTACAATAATAACGAAAAATGGAACTTGTTTGACTCAACAAACAAGTTCAGTTGTGCTTAACGAAAGAGAAAAACTCGTTTATACGTTGTAGGCTCAATTGGAGGCCAATTTGGGTGCAATCCGAGAATACATAGATTTGAGTGACAAAAGATCTCATTTTGACTTTCGAATTCATGTGGTACCATAATAACGACAAATGGAACATGTTTGACTCAACAAAAAAGTTCGGTTGTAGTTAATGAAGAAGGAAAACTCGTTTGTACGTTGTTCGCTAAATTGCAAACCCATTTGGGTGCAATCCGAGAATACATAGATTTGAGTGAACAAATGACCTCCAATTGACTTCTAACCCCATGTGGTACCATAATAACGACAAATGGAACATGTTTGACTCAACAAAGAAGTTCGGTTGTGCTTAACGAAGGAGAAAAACTCGTTCGTACGTTCTAGGCAAATTTCGAGGCCAATTTGGGTGCAATCCGAGAATACATAGATTCGAATGAACAAATAACCCCCGTCTGACGTCTAACCTCGGTTGGTACCATAATAACGACAAATGGAACATTTTTGACTCAACAAAAAAGTTTGGTTGTACTTAACAAAAAAGGAAAACTCGTTTGTACGTTGTAGGCTCAATTGGAGGCCAATTTGGGTGCAATCCGAGAATACTTAGATTTGAGTGATCAAATGACCTCCGATTCACTTCTAACTAGCATGGTACCATATTAACAAGAATTGGAACATGTTTGACTCAACAAAGATGTTCGGTTGTGCTTAACGAAGTAGGAAAATTCGTTTGTACGTTGTAGGCTCAATTGGAGGCCAACTTGGGTGCAATCCGAGAATACATAAATTTGAGTGAACAAATGACCACATTTTGAGTTCTGACCTCGTGTGGTACCATAATAATGACAAATGGAACATGTTTGACTCAACAAAAATGTTCGGTTGTAGTTAATGAAGAATGAAAACTCGTATGTACGTCGTTTGCTCAATTGCAAACCAATTTGGGTGCAATCCGAGAATACATAGATTTGAGTGAACAATCGACCTCCGATTGATTTCTGACCTCATGTGGTACCATAATAATGATAAATGTAACATTTTTGCTTGCCCAAAAAATTTTGGTTGTGCTTAACGAAGAAGGAAAACTCGATTGTACATTGTAGGCTCAATTGGAGGCCAATTTGGGTGCAATCCGAGAATACATAGATTTGAGGATCAAATGACCTCCGATTGACTTCTAACTCACATGGTACCATAAAAATGAAAAATGGAACATGTTTGACTCAACAAACATGTTCGGTTGTGCTTAACGAAGAAGGAAAACTCGTTTGTAAGTTGTAAGCTCAATTGGAGGCCAATTTGGGTGCAATCCGAGAATACATAGATTTGAGTAAACAAATGACCTCCGTTTGACTTCTAAATTCATGTGGTACCATAATAACGACAAATGGAACATGTTTGACTCAACAAAGAAGTTCGGTTGTGCTTAAGGAAGTAGGAAAACTCGTTTGTACGTTGTATGTTCAATTGGAGGCCAATTTGGTGCAATCCGAGAATACACAGATTTGAGTGAACAAATGACCTCCTTTTGACTTCTGACCTCATGTGGTACCATAATAACAACAAATGGAACATGTTTGACTCAACAAAGAAGTTCTGTTGTGCTTAACGAAGAAGTAAAACTCATTTGTATGTTCTAGGCTCAATTGGAGGCCAATTTGGGTGCAATTCGAGAATACATAGATTTGAGTGAACAAATGACCTCTGTTTGACTTCTAAATTCATGTGGTACCATAATAACGTCAAATGGAACATGTTTGACTCAACAAAGCAGTTCGGTCATGCTTAAGGAAGTTTGAAAACTCGTTTGTATGTTGTATGTTCAATTGGAGGCCAATTTGGTGCAATCCGAGAATACATAGATTTGAGTGATCAAATGACCTCCGATTGACTTCTAACTCATATGGTACTATAATAAAGACAAATGGAACATGTTTGATTCAACAAACAAGTTCGGTTGTGCTTAACGAAAAAGGAAAGCTCGTTTGTAAGTTGTAAGCTCAATTCGAGGCCAATTTGGGTGCAATCCAAGAATACATAGATTTGAGTGAACAAATGACCTCCATTTGACTTCTAACCTTGGGTGGTACAATAATAAAAACAAATGGAACATGTTTGACTTAACAAAAAAGTTCGGTTGTGCTTAACGAAGAAGGAAAGTTCGTTTGTACATTGTAGGCTCAATTGAAGGCCAATTTGAACGCAAGAAGTTCAGTTGAGCTTAACGAAGAAGGAAAACTCGTTTGTACGTTGTGGGCTCAATTGGAGGCCAATTTGGGTGCAATCCGAGAATACTTAGATTTGAGTGATCAAATGACCTTCGATTGACTTCTAACTAGCATGGTACCATATTAACAACAATTGGAACATGTTTGACTCAACAAAGATGTTCGGTTGTGCTTAACGAAGTTGGAAAATTCGTTTGTACGTTGTAGGCTCAATTGGAGGCCAATTTGGGTGCAATCCGAGAATACATAGATTTGAGTGAACAAATGACCTCGTTTTGACTTCTGACCTCATGTGGTACCATAATAATGACAAATGGAACATGTTTGACTCAAAAAAAATTTTCGGTTGTAGTTAATGAAGAATGAAAACTCGTATGTACGTCGTTTGCTCAATTGCAAACCAATTTGGGTGCAATCCGAAAATACATAGATTTGAGTGAACAAACGACCACTGATTGATTTCTGACAACATGTGGTACCATAATATTGAAAAATGTAACATGTTTGACTCACCAAAAAAGTTCGATTGTGCTTAACGAAGAAGAAAACTCGATTGTACGTTGTTGGCTCAATTGGAGGCCAATTTGGATGCAATCCGAGAATACATAGATTTGAGCGATCGAATGACCTCCGATTGACTTCTAACTCACATGGTACCATAAAAAAGACAAATTGAACATGCTTGACTCAACAAACAAGTTCGGTTGTGCTTAACGAATAAGGAAAACTCGTTTGTAAGTTGTAAGCTCAATTAGAGGCCAATTTGGGTGCAATCCGAGAATACATAGATTTAAGTGAACAAATGACCTCCGTTTGACTTCTAAATTCATGTGGTATCATAATAACGACAAATGGAACATGTTTGACTCAACAAAGAAATTCGGTTGTGCTTAAGGAAGTAGGAAAACTCGTTTGTACGTTGTATGTTCAATTGGAGGCCAATTTGGTGCAATCCGAGAATACACAGATTTGAGTGAACAAATGACCTCCTTTTGACTTCTAACCTCATATGGTACCATAATAACGACAAATGGAACATGTTTGACTCAACAAACAAGTTCTGTTGTGCTTAACGAAGAAGTAAAACTCATTTGTATGTTCTAGGCTCAATTGGAGGCCAATTTGGGTGCAATCCGAGAATACATAGATTTGAGTGAACAAATGACATCCGTTTGACTTCTAAATTCACGTGGTACCTTAATAACGACAAATGGAACATGTTTCACTCAACAAAGAAGTACGGTCGTGCTTGAGGAAGTAGGAAAACTCGTTTGTACGTTGTATGTTCAATTGGAGGCCAATTTGGTGCAATCCGAGAATACACATATTTGAGTGAACAAATGACCTCCGTCTGACTTCTAACCCCAGGTGGTACCATAATAACGACAAATTGAATATTTTTGACTCAACAAAAAAGTTTGGTTGTGCTTAACAAAGAAGGAAAATTCATTTGTACGTTGAAGGCTCAATTGGAGGCCAATTCGGGTGCAATCCAAGAATACATAGATTTGAGTGATCAAATGACCTACGATTGAGTTCTAGCTCGCATGGTACCATAATACGAAAAATGGAACATGTTTGACTCAACAAACAACTTCGGTTGTGCTTAACGATGAAGGAAAACTTTTTTGTACGTTGTAGGCTCAATTTGAGGCCAAGTTGGATGCAATCCGAGAATACATATATTTGAGTGAAAAAATGAACTCCGTTTGACTTCTAAACTCACATAGTACAATAATAACGAAAAATGGAACTTGTTTGACTCAACAAACAAGTTCAGTTGTGCTTAACGAAAGAGAAAAACTCGTTTATACGTTGTAGGCTCAATTGGAGGCCAATTTGGGTGCAATCCGAGAATACATAGATTTGAGTGACAAAAGATCTCATTTTGACTTTCGAATTCATGTGGTACCATAATAACGACAAATGGAACATGTTTGACTCAACAAAAAAGTTCGGTTGTAGTTAATGAAGAAGGAAAAATCGTTTGTACGTTGTTCGCTAAATTGCAAACCCATTTGGGTGCAATCCGAGAATACATAGATTTGAGTGAACAAATGACCTCCAATTGACTTCTAACCCCATGTGGTACCATAATAACGACAAATGGAACATGTTTGACTCAACAAAGAAGTTCGGTTGTGCTTAACGAAGGAGAAAAACTCGTTCGTACGTTCTAGGCAAATTTCGAGGCCAATTTGGGTGCAATCCGAGAATACATAGATTCGAATGAACAAATAACCCCCGTCTGACGTCTAACCTCGGTTGGTACCATAATAACGACAAATGGAACATTTTTGACTCAACAAAAAAGTTTGGTTGTACTTAAGAAAAAAGGAAAACTCGTTTGTACGTTGTAGGCTCAATTGGAGGCCAATTTGGGTGCAATCCGAGAATACTTAGATTTGAGTGATCAAATGACCTCCGATTCACTTCTAACTAGCATGGTACCATATTAACAAGAATTGGAACATGTTTGACTCAACAAAGATGTTCGGTTGTGCTTAACGAAGTAGGAAAATTCGTTTGTACGTTGTAGGCTCAATTGGAGGCCAACTTGGGTGCAATCCGAGAATACATAAATTTGAGTGAACAAATGACCACATTTTGAGTTCTGACCTCGTGTGGTACCATAATAATGACAAATGGAACATGTTTGACTCAACAAAAATGTTCGGTTGTAGTTAATGAAGAATGAAAACTCGTATGTACGTCGTTTGCTCAATTGCAAACCAATTTGGGTGCAATCCGAGAATACATAGATTTGAGTGAACAATCGACCTCCGATTGATTTCTGACCTCATGTGGTACCATAATAATGATAAATGTAACATTTTTGCTTGCCCAAAAAATTTTGGTTGTGCTTAACGAAGAAGGAAAACTCGATTGTACATTGTAGGCTCAATTGGAGGCCAATTTGGGTGCAATCCGAGAATACATAGATTTGAGGATCAAATGACCTCCGATTGACTTCTAACTCACATGGTACCATAAAAATGAAAAATGGAACATGTTTGACTCAACAAACATGTTCGGTTGTGCTTAACGAAGAAGGAAAACTCGTTTGTAAGTTGTAAGCTCAATTGGAGGCCAATTTGGGTGCAATCCGAGAATACATAGATTTGAGTGAACAAATGACCTCCGTTTGACTTCTAAATTCATGTGGTACCATAATAACGACAAATGGAACATGTTTGACTCAACAAAGAAGTTCGGTTGTGCTTAAGGAAGTAGGAAAACTCGTTTGTACGTTGTATGTTCAATTGGAGGCCAATTTGGTGCAATCCGAGAATACACAGATTTGAGTGAACAAATGACCTCCTTTTGACTTCTGACCTCATGTGGTACCATAATAACAACAAATGGAACATGTTTGACTCAACAAAGAAGTTCTGTTGTGCTTAACGAAGAAGTAAAACTCATTTGTATGTTCTAGGCTCAATTGGAGGCCAATTTGGGTGCAATTCGAGAATACATAGATTTGAGTGAACAAATGACCTCTGTTTGACTTCTAAATTCATGTGGTACCATAATAACGTCAAATGGAACATGTTTGACTCAACAAAGCAGTTCGGTCATGCTTAAGGAAGTTTGAAAACTCGTTTGTATGTTGTATGTTCAATTGGAGGCCAATTTGGTGCAATCCGAGAATACATAGATTTGAGTGATCAAATGACCTCCGATTGACTTCTAACTCATATGGTACTATAATAAAAACAAATGGAACATGTTTGATTCAACAAAAAAGTTCGGTTGTGCTTAACGAAAAAGGAAAGCTCGTTTGTAAGTTGTAAGCTCAATTCGAGGCCAATTTGGGTGCAATCCAAGAATACATAGATTTGAGTGAACAAATGACCTCCATTTGACTTCTAACCTTGGGTGGTACAATAATAAAAACAAATGGAACATGTTTGACTTAACAAAAAAGTTCGGTTGTGCTTAACGAAGAAGGAAAGTTCGTTTGTACATTGTAGGCTCAATTGAAGGCCAATTTGAACGCAAGAAGTTCAGTTGAGCTTAACGAAGAAGGAAAACTCGTTTGTACGTTGTGGGCTCAATTGGAGGCCAATTTGGGTGCAATCCGAGAATACTTAGATTTGAGTGATCAAATGACCTTCGATTGACTTCTAACTAGCATGGTACCATATTAACAACAATTGGAACATGTTTGACTCAACAAAGATGTTCGGTTGTGCTTAACGAAGTTGGAAAATTCGTTTGTACGTTGTAGGCTCAATTGGAGGCCAATTTGGGTGCAATCCGAGAATACATAGATTTGAGTGAACAAATGACCTCGTTTTGACTTCTGACCTCATGTGGTACCATAATAATGACAAATGGAACATGTTTGACTCAAAAAATTTTTTCGGTTGTAGTTAATGAAGAATGAAAACTCGTATGTACGTCGTTTGCTCAATTGCAAACCAATTTGGGTGCAATCCGAAAATACATAGATTTGAGTGAACAAACGACCACTGATTGATTTCTGACAACATGTGGTACCATAATATTGAAAAATGTAACATGTTTGACTCACCAAAAAAGTTCGATTGTGCTTAACGAAGAAGAAAACTCGATTGTACGTTGTTGGCTCAATTGGAGGCCAATTTGGGTGCAATCCGAGAATACATAGATTTGAGCGATCGAATGACCTCCGATTGACTTCTAACTCACATGGTACCATAAAAAAGACAAATTGAACATGCTTGACTCAACAAACAAGTTCGGTTGTGCTTAACGAAGAAGGAAAACTCGTTTGTAAGTTGTAAGCTCAATTAGAGGCCAATTTGGGTGCAATCCGAGAATACATAGATTTGAGTGAACAAATGACCTCCGTTTGACTTCTAAATTCATGTGGTATCATAATAACGACAAATGGAACATGTTTGACTCAACAAAGAAATTCGGTTGTGCTTAAGGAAGTAGGAAAACTCGTTTGTACGTTGTATGTTCAATTGGAGGCCAATTTGGTGCAATCCGAGAATACACAGATTTGAGTGAACAAATGACCTCGTTTTGACTTCTGACCTCATGTGGTACCATAATAAAAACAAATGGAACATGTTTGACTCAACAAAGAAGTTCTGTTGTGCTTAACGAAGAAGTAAAACTCATTTGTATGTTCTAGGCTCAATTGGAGGCCAATTTGGGTACAATCCGAGAAAACATAGATTTGAGTGAACAAAAGACCTCTGTTTGACTTCTAAATTCACGTGGTACCATAATAACGAAAAATGGAACATGTTTGACTCAACAAAGAAGTTCTGTCGTGCCTAAGGAAGAAGGAAAACTCGTTTGTAAGTTGTAAGCTCAATTGGAGGCCAATTTGGGTGCAATCCAAGAATACATAGATTTGAGTGAACAAATGACCTCCGTTTGACTTCTAACCTTAGTGGTACAATAATAGCAACAAATGGAACATGTTTGACTCAACAAAAAAGTTCGGTTGTGCTTAACGAAGAAGGAAAGTTCGTTTGTACGTTGTAGGCTTAATTGACGGCCAATTTGAGCGCAATCCGAGAATACATAGATTTGAGTGCAGAATGACCTCCAATTGACATGTAACTTGCATGGTACCATATTAACGAAAAATGGAACATGTTTGACTAAACAAAGAATTTCAGTTGAGCTTAACGAAGAAGAAAAACTCGTTTGTACGTTGTAGGCTCAATTGGAGGCCAATTTGGGTGCAATCCGAGAATTCATAGATTTGAGTGATCAAATGACATCCGATTTACTTTTAAACTCATGTGGTACCATAATAACAACAAATAGAACATGTTTGACTCAACAAACAAGTTCGGTTGTGCTTAACGAAGAAGGAAATTTTTTTACGTTGTGGGCTTAATTGGAGGCCAATTTGGGTTCAATCGAAGAACACAAAGATTTGAGTCACCAAATGGAGTCCATTTTACTTCTAACAATGCGTGGTACCATAATAACTACAAATAGAAATTGTTTGACTTGACAAACAAGTTCGGTTGTGCTTAACGAACATGGAAAACCCGTTTGTACGTTATAGGCTCAATTGGAGGTCAATTTGGGTTCAATCCGAGAATACATAGATTTGAGTGAAAAAATGACCTCCGTTTGACTTCTAAATTCACCTGGTACCATAATAAAGACAAATGGAACATGTTTGACTCAACAAAGAAGTTTGGGTGTGCTTAAGGAAGTAGGAAAACTCGTTTGTATGTTCAATTGGAGGCCAATTCGGTGCAATCCGAGAATACACAGATTTGAGTGAACAAATGACCTCCTTGTGACTTATGACCTCACATGGTACCATAATAACGACAAATGGAACATGTTTGACTCAACAAAGAAGTTCTGTTGTGCTTAACGAAGAAGTAAAACTCGTTTGTATGTTCTAGGCCCATTTGGAGGCCAATTTGGGTGCAATCCGACACTACATAGATTTGAATGAACAAATGACCTCCGTCTGACTTCTAACCTCGGGTGGTACCATAATAACGACAAATGGAACATTTTTTACTAAACAAAAAAGTTTGGTTGTTCTTAACAAAGAAGGAAAACTCATTTGTACGTTGTAGGCTCAATTGGAGGCCAATTTGGGTGCAATCCGAGAATACATAGATTTGAGTGATCAAATGACCCCCGATTGACTTCTAACTCACATGGTACTATAATAAAGACAAATGGAACAAGTTTGATTCAACAAACAAGTTCGAGTGTGCTTAACGAAGAAGGAAAACTCGTTTGTAAGTTGTAAGCTCAATTGGAGGCCAATTTGGGTGCAATCCGAGAATACATAGATTTGAATGAACAAATGACCTCCGTTTGACTTCTAACCTTGGGTGGTACAATAATAACTTCAAATGGAACATGTTTGACTCAACAAAAAAGTTCGGTTGTGCTTAACGAAGAAGGAAAGTTCGTTTGTACGTTGTAGGCTTAATTCAAGGCCAATTTGCGCGCAATCCGAGAATACATATATTTGAGTGCAGAAATGACCTCCGATTGACATGTAACTTGCATGGTACCATATTAACGACAAATGGAACATATTTGACTAAACAAAGAAGTTCAGTTGAGCTTAACGAAGAAGGAAAACTCGTTTGTACGTTGTAGGCTCAATTGGAGGCCAATTTGGGTGCAATCCGAGAATTCATAGATTTGAGTGATCAAATGACCTCCGATTGACTTCTAAACTCGTGTGGTACCATAATAACGACAAATAGAACATGTTTGACTCAATAAACAAATTCAGTTGTGCTTAACGAAGAAGGAAATTTTTTTTACGTTGTAGGCTTAATTGGAGGCCAATTTGGGTCCAATCGAAGAACACAAAGATTTGAGTGACCAAATGGAGTCCGTTTTACTTATAACAATGTGTGGTACCATAATAACTACAAATAGAAATTTTTTGACTCGAGAAACAAGTTCGGTTGTGCATAACGAACATGGAAAACCCGTTTGTAAGTTATAGGCTCAATTGGAGGTCAATTTGGGTTCAATCCGAGAATACAGAGATTTGAGTGGACAAATGAACTTCGTTTGACTTCTAACCTCACGTGGTACCATAATAACGACAAATGGAACATGTTTGACTCAACAAAGAAGTTCGGTTGTTCTTAACGGAGAAGGAAAGCTCGTTTGTATGTTGTAGGCTTAATTGGAGGCCAATTTGGGCGCAATCCCAGAATACATAGATTTGAATGCAGATATGACCTCCGATTGACATGTAACTTGCATGCTACCATATTAACGACAAATGGAACATGTTTGACTAAACAAAGAAGTTCAGTTATGCTTAACGAAGAAGGAAAACTCATTTGTACGTTGTAGACTCAATTGGTGGCCAATTTGGGTGCAATCCGAGAATTCACATATTTGAGTGATCAAATGACCTCCGAATGACTTCTAAACTCGTGTGGTACCATAATAACGACAAATAGAACATGTTTGACTCAACAAACAAGTTCGGTTGTGCCTAACGAAGAAGGAAATTTTTTTTTTCTGTTGTAGGCTTAATTGGAGGCCAATTTGGGAGCAATCGAAGAACACAAAGATTTGAGTGACCAAATGGAGTTCGTTTTACCTCTAACCATGCATGGAAATCTCGTTTGTACGTTATAGGCTCAATTGGAGGTTAATTTGGGTTCAATCCGAGAATACAGAGATTTTAGTGAACAAATGACTTCCGTTTGACTTCCAACCTCGCGTGGTACCATAATAACAAAAAATGGAACATGTTTGAATCAACAAAAATGTTCGGTTGGGCTTGACGAAGAAGGAAAACTCGTTTGTACGTTCTAGGCCCATTTGGAGGCCAATTTGGGTGCAATCCGAGAATACATAGATTTGAATGAACAATTGACCTCCGTCTGACTTCTAACCTCGGGTGGTACCATAATAATGACAAATGGAACATTTTTGAATCAACAAAAAAGTTTGGTTGTGCTTAACAAAAAAAGAAAACTCGTTTGTACGTTGTAGGCTCAATTGGAGGCGAATTTGGGTGCAATCCGAGAATACATAGATTTGAGTAATCAAATGACCTCCGATTGACTTCTAGCTCACATGGTAACATAATACGAGAAATGGAACATGTTTGACTCAACAAACAACTTCGGTTGTGCTTAACGATGAAGGAAAACTTCTTTGTACGTTTTAGGCTCAATTGGAGGCCAAGTTGAATGCAATCCGAGAATACATATATTTGAGTGAAAAAATGAACTCTGTTTGACTTCTAAACTCACGTAGTACAATAATAACGAGAAATTGAACATGTTTGACTCAACAAACAAGTTCAGTTGTGCTTAACGAAGGAGGAAAACTTGTTTATACGTTGTAGGCTCAATTGGAGGCCAATTTGGGTGCAATCAGAGAATACATAGATTTGAGTGACAAATGATCTCATTTTGACTTTCGAATTCACGTGGGGCCATAATAACGACAAATGGAATATGTTTGACTCAACAAAAAATTTCGGTTGTAGTTAATGAAGAAGGAAAACTCGTTTGTACGTTGTTCGCTCAATTGCCAACCCATTTGGGTGCAATCCGAGAATACATAGATTTGAGTGAACAAATGACCTCCAATTGACTTCTAAACTAATGTGGTACCATAATAACGACAAATGGAACATGTTTGACTCAACAAAGAAGTTCGGTTGTGCTTAACGAATAAGAAAAACTCGTTCTTACGTTCTAGGCTCATTTCGAGCCCAATTTGGGTGCAATCCGAGAATACATTGATTCGAATGAACAAATGACCTCCGTCTGACATCTAACCTCGGGTGGTACCGTAATAATCACAAATGGAATATTTTTGACTCAACAAAAAAGTTTGGTTGTACTTAACAAAAAAGGAAAACTCGTTTGTACGTTGTAGGCTCAATTGGAGGCCAATTTGGGTGCAATCCGAGAATACTTAGATTTGAGTTATCAATTGACCTCCGATTGACTTCTAACTAGCATGGTACCATATTAACAACAAATGGAACATGTTTGACTCAACAAAGAAGTTCAGTTGTGCTTAAGGAAGAAGGAAAAGTCATTTGTACGTTGTAGGCTCAATTGGAGGCCAATTTGGGTGCAATCCGAGAATACTTAGATTTGAGTGATCAAATGACCTTTGATTGACTTCTAACTAGCATGGTACCATATTAACAACAAATTGAACATGTTTGACTCATGAAAGAAGTTCGGTTGCAGTTATTGAAGAATGAAAACTCGTATGTACATCGTTTGCTCAATTGCAAACCAATTTGGGTGCAATCCGAGAATACATAGATTTGAGTGAACAAACGACCTCCGATTGATTTTTGACAACACGTGGTACCATAATAATGATAAATGGAACATGTTTGACTCACCATAAATGTTCGGTTGTGCTTAACGAAGAAGTAAAACTCGATTGTACGTTGTAGGCTCAATTGGAGGCCAATTTGGGTGCAATCCGAGAATTCATAGATTTGAGTGATCAAATGACCTCCGATTGACTTTTAAACTCATGTGGTACCATAATAACAACAAATAGAACATGTTTGACTCAAGAAACAAGTTCGGTTGTGCTTAACGAAGAAGGAAATTTTTTTTACGTTGTGGGCTTAATTGGAGGCCAATTTGGGTTCAATCGAAGAACACAAAGATTTGAGTCACCAAATGGAGTCCATTTTACTTCTAACAATGCGTGGTACCATAATAACTACAAATAGAAATTGTTTGACTTGATAAACAAGTTCGGTTGTGCTTAATGAACATGGAAAACCCGTTTGTACGTTATAGGCTCAATTGGAGGTCAATTTGGGTTCAATCCGAGAATACAGAGATTTGAGTGAACAAATGACCTTCGTTTGACTTCTAACCTCACGTGGTACCATAATAACGACAAATGGAACCTTTTTGACTCAACAAACTAGTTTGGTTGTGCTTAACAAAGAAGGAAATCTCGTTTGTACGTTGTAGGCTCAATTGGAGGCCAATTTGGGTGCAATCCGAGAATACATAGATTTGAGTGATCAAATGACCTCCGATTGACTTCTAGCTCACATGGTACCATAATACGAAAAATGAAACATGTTTGACTCAACAAACAACTTCGGTTGTGCTTAACGATGAAGGAAAACTTCTTTGTACGTTTTAGGCTCAATTGGAGGCCAAGTTGGATGCAATCCGAGAATACATATATTTGAGTGAAAAAAATGAACTCCGTTTGACTTCTAAACTCACATAGTACAATAATAACGACAAATGGAACAAGTTTTGATTCAACAAACAAGTTCGAGTGTGCTTAACGAAGAAGGAAAACTCGTTTGTAAGTTGTAAGCTCAATTGGAGGCCAATTTGGGTGCAATCCGAGAATACATAGATTTGAATGAACAAATGACCTCCGTTTGACTTCTAACCTTGGGTGGTACAATAATAACTTCAAATGGAACATGTTTGACGCAACAAAAAAGTTCGGTTGTGCTTAACGAAGAAGGAAAGTTCGTTTGTACGTTGTAGGCTTAATTGAAGGCCAATTTGCGCGCAATCCGAGAATACATATATTTGAGTGCAGAAATGACCTCCGATTGACATGTAACTTGCATGGTACCATATTAACGACAAATGGAACATATTTGACTAAACAAAGAAGTTCGGTTGAGCTTAACGAAGAAGGAAAACTCGTTTGTACGTTGTAGGCTCAATTGGAGGCCAATTTGGGTGCAATCCGAGAATTCATAGATTTGAGTGATCAAATGACCTCCGATTGACTTCTAAACTCGTGTGGTACCATAATAACGACAAATAGAACATGTTTGACTCAATAAACAAATTCAGTTGTGCTTAACGAAGAAGGAAATTTTTTTTACGTTGTAGGCTTAATTGGAGGCCAATTTGGGTCCAATCGAAGAACACAAAGATTTGAGTGACCAAATGGAGTCCGTTTTACTTATAACAATGTGTGGTACCATAATAACTACAAATAGAAATTTTTTGACTCGAGAAACAAGTTCGGTTGTGCATAACGAACATGGAAAACCCGTTTGTAAGTTATAGGCTCAATTGGAGGTCAATTTGGGTTCAATCCGAGAATACAGAGATTTGAGTGGACAAATGAACTTCGTTTGACTTCTAACCTCACGTGGTACCATAATAACGACAAATGGAACATGTTTGACTCAACAAAGAAGTTCGGTTGTTCTTAACGAAGAAGGAAAGCTCGTTTGTATGTTGTAGGCTTAATTGGAGGCCAATTTGGGCGCAATCCCAGAATACATAGATTTGAATGCAGATATGACCTCCGATTGACATGTAACTTGCATGCTACCATATTAACGACAAATGGAACATGTTTGACTAAACAAAGAAGTTCAGTTATGCTTAACGAAGAAGGAAAACTCATTTGTACGTTGTAGACTCAATTGGTGGCCAATTTGGGTGCAATCCGAGAATTCACATATTTGAGTGATCAAATGACCTCCGAATGACTTCTAAACTCGTGTGGTACCATAATAACGACAAATAGAACATGTTTGACTCAACAAACAAGTTCGGTTGTGCTTAACGAAGAAGGAATTTTTTTTTTCTGTTGTAGGCTTAATTGGAGGCCAATTTGGGAGCAATCGAAGAACACAAAGATTTGAGTGACCAAATGGAGTTCGTTTTACCTCTAACCATGCATGGAAATCTCGTTTGTACGTTATAGGCTCAATTGGAGGTTAATTTGGGTTCAATCCGAGAATACAGAGATTTTAGTGAACAAATGACTTCCGTTTGACTTCCAACCTCGCGTGGTACCATAATAACAAAAAATGGAACATGTTTGAATCAACAAAAATGTTCGGTTGGGCTTGACGAAGAAGGAAAACTCGTTTGTACGTTCTAGGCCCATTTGGAGGCCAATTTGGGTGCAATCCGAGAATACATAGATTTGAATGAACAATTGACCTCCGTCTGACTTCTAACCTCGGGTGGTACCATAATAATGACAAATGGAACATTTTTGAATCAACAAAAAAGTTTGGTTGTGCTTAACAAAAAAAGAAAACTCGTTTGTACGTTGTAGGCTCAATTGGAGGCGAATTTGGGTGCAATCCGAGAATACATAGATTTGAGTAATCAAATGACCTCCGATTGACTTCTAGCTCACATGGTAACATAATACGAGAAATGGAACATGTTTGACTCAACAAACAACTTCGGTTGTGCTTAACGATGAAGGAAAACTTCTTTGTACGTTTTAGGCTCAATTGGAGGCCAAGTTGAATGCAATCCGAGAATACATATATTTGAGTGAAAAAATGAACTCTGTTTGACTTCTAAACTCACGTAGTACAATAATAACGAGAAATTGAACATGTTTGACTCAACAAACAAGTTCAGTTGTGCTTAACGAAGGAGGAAAACTTGTTTATACGTTGTAGGCTCAATTGGAGGCCAATTTGGGTGCAATCAGAGAATACATAGATTTGAGTGACAAATGATCTCATTTTGACTTTCGAATTCACGTGGGGCCATAATAACGACAAATGGAATATGTTTGACTCAACAAAAAATTTCGGTTGTAGTTAATGAAGAAGGAAAACTCGTTTGTACGTTGTTCGCTCAATTGCCAACCCATTTGGGTGCAATCCGAGAATACATAGATTTGAGTGAACAAATGACCTCCAATTGACTTCTAAACTAATGTGGTACCATAATAACGACAAATGGAACATGTTTGACTCAACAAAGAAGTTCGGTTGTGCTTAACGAAGAAGAAAAACTCGTTCTTACGTTCTAGGCTCATTTCGAGCCCAATTTGGGTGCAATCCGAGAATACATTGATTCGAATGAACAAATGACCTCCGTCTGACATCTAACCTCGGGTGGTACCGTAATAATCACAAATGGAATATTTTTGACTCAACAAAAAAGTTTGGTTGTACTTAACAAAAAAGGAAAACTCGTTTGTACGTTGTAGGCTCAATTAGAGGCCAATTTGGGTGCAATCCGAGAATACTTAGATTTGAGTTATCAATTGACCTCCGATTGACTTCTAACTAGCATGGTACCATATTAACAACAAATGGAACATGTTTGACTCAACAAAGAAGTTCAGTTGTGCTTAAGGAAGAAGGAAAAGTCATTTGTACGTTGTAGGCTCAATTGGAGGCCAATTTGGGTGCAATCCGAGAATACTTAGATTTGAGTGATCAAATGACCTTTGATTGACTTCTAACTAGCATGGTACCATATTAACAACAAATTGAACATGTTTGACTCATGAAAGAAGTTCGGTTGCAGTTATTGAAGAATGAAAACTCGTATGTACATCGTTTGCTCAATTGCAAACCAATTTGGGTGCAATCCGAGAATACATAGATTTGAGTGAACAAACGACCTCCGATTGATTTTTGACAACACGTGGTACCATAATAATGATAAATGGAACATGTTTGACTCACCATAAATGTTCGGTTGTGCTTAACGAAGAAGTAAAACTCGATTGTACGTTGTAGGCTCAATTGGAGGCCAATTTGGGTGCAATCCGAGAATTCATAGATTTGAGTGATCAAATGACCTCCGATTGACTTTTAAACTCATGTGGTACCATAATAACAACAAATAGAACATGTTTGACTCAAGAAACAAGTTCGGTTGTGCTTAACGAAGAAGGAAATTTTTTTTACGTTGTGGGCTTAATTGGAGGCCAATTTGGGTTCAATCGAAGAACACAAAGATTTGAGTCACCAAATGGAGTCCATTTTACTTCTAACAATGCGTGGTACCATAATAACTACAAATAGAAATTGTTTGACTTGATAAACAAGTTCGGTTGTGCTTAATGAACATGGAAAACCCGTTTGTACGTTATAGGCTCAATTGGAGGTCAATTTGGGTTCAATCCGAGAATACAGAGATTTGAGTGAACAAATGACCTTCGTTTGACTTCTAACCTCACGTGGTACCATAATAACGACAAATGGAACCTTTTTGACTCAACAAACTAGTTTGGTTGTGCTTAACAAAGAAGGAAATCTCGTTTGTACGTTGTAGGCTCAATTGGAGGCCAATTTGGGTGCAATCCGAGAATACATAGATTTGAGTGATCAAATGACCTCCGATTGACTTCTAGCTCACATGGTACCATAATACGAAAAATGAAACATGTTTGACTCAACAAACAACTTCGGTTGTGCTTAACGATGAAGGAAAACTTCTTTGTACGTTTTAGGCTCAATTGGAGGCCAAGTTGGATGCAATCCGAGAATACATATATTTGAGTGAAAAAAATGAACTCCGTTTGACTTCTAAACTCACATAGTACAATAATAACGACAAATGGAACAAGTTTTGATTCAACAAACAAGTTCGAGTGTGCTTAACGAAGAAGGAAAACTCGTTTGTAAGTTGTAAGCTCAATTGGAGGCCAATTTGGGTGCAATCCGAGAATACATAGATTTGAATGAACAAATGACCTCCGTTTGACTTCTAACCTTGGGTGGTACAATAATAACTTCAAATGGAACATGTTTGACGCAACAAAAAAGTTCGGTTGTGCTTAACGAAGAAGGAAAGTTCGTTTGTACGTTGTAGGCTTAATTGAAGGCCAATTTGCGCGCAATCCGAGAATACATATATTTGAGTGCAGAAATGACCTCCGATTGACATGTAACTTGCATGGTACCATATTAACGACAAATGGAACATATTTGACTAAACAAAGAAGTTCGGTTGAGCTTAACGAAGAAGGAAAACTCGTTTGTACGTTGTAGGCTCAATTGGAGGCCAATTTGGGTGCAATCCGAGAATTCATAGATTTGAGTGATCAAATGACCTCCGATTGACTTCTAAACTCGTGTGGTACCATAATAACGACAAATAGAACATGTTTGACTCAATAAACAAATTCAGTTGTGCTTAACGAAGAAGGAAATTTTTTTTACGTTGTAGGCTTAATTGGAGGCCAATTTGGGTCCAATCGAAGAACACAAAGATTTGAGTGACCAAATGGAGTCCGTTTTACTTATAACAATGTGTGGTACCATAATAACTACAAATAGAAATTTTTTGACTCGAGAAACAAGTTCGGTTGTGCATAACGAACATGGAAAACCCGTTTGTAAGTTATAGGCTCAATTGGAGGTCAATTTGGGTTCAATCCGAGAATACAGAGATTTGAGTGGACAAATGAACTTCGTTTGACTTCTAACCTCACGTGGTACCATAATAACGACAAATGGAACATGTTTGACTCAACAAAGAAGTTCGGTTGTTCTTAACGAAGAAGGAAAGCTCGTTTGTATGTTGTAGGCTTAATTGGAGGCCAATTTGGGCGCAATCCCAGAATACATAGATTTGAATGCAGATATGACCTCCGATTGACATGTAACTTGCATGCTACAATATTAACGACAAATGGAACATGTTTGACTAAACAAAGAAGTTCAGTTATGCTTAACGAAGAAGGAAAACTCATTTGTACGTTGTAGACTCAATTGGTGGCCAATTTGGGTGCAATCCGAGAATTCACATATTTGAGTGATCAAATGACCTCCGAATGACTTCTAAACTCGTGTGGTACCATAATAACGACAAATAGAACATGTTTGACTCAACAAACAAGTTCGGTTGTGCTTAACGAAGAAGGAATTTTTTTTTTCTGTTGTAGGCTTAATTGGAGGCCAATTTGGGAGCAATCGAAGAACACAAAGATTTGAGTGACCAAATGGAGTTCGTTTTACCTCTAACCATGCATGGAAATCTCGTTTGTACGTTATAGGCTCAATTGGAGGTTAATTTGGGTTCAATCCGAGAATACAGAGATTTTAGTGAACAAATGACTTCCGTTTGACTTCCAACCTCGCGTGGTACCATAATAACAAAAAATGGAACATGTTTGAATCAACAAAAATGTTCGGTTGGGCTTGACGAAGAAGGAAAACTCGTTTGTACGTTCTAGGCCCATTTGGAGGCCAATTTGGGTGCAATCCGAGAATACATAGATTTGAATGAACAATTGACCTCCGTCTGACTTCTAACCTCGGGTGGTACCATAATAATGACAAATGGAACATTTTTGAATCAACAAAAAAGTTTGGTTGTGCTTAACAAAAAAAGAAAACTCGTTTGTACGTTGTAGGCTCAATTGGAGGCGAATTTGGGTGCAATCCGAGAATACATAGATTTGAGTAATCAAATGACCTCCGATTGACTTCTAGCTCACATGGTAACATAATACGAGAAATGGAACATGTTTGACTCAACAAACAACTTCGGTTGTGCTTAACGATGAAGGAAAACTTCTTTGTACGTTTTAGGCTAAATTGGAGGCCAAGTTGAATGCAATCCGAGAATACATATATTTGAGTGAAAAAATGAACTCTGTTTGACTTCTAAACTCACGTAGTACAATAATAACGAGAAATTGAACATGTTTGACTCAACAAACAAGTTCAGTTGTGCTTAACGAAGGAGGAAAACTTGTTTATACGTTGTAGGCTCAATTGGAGGCCAATTTGGGTGCAATCAGAGAATACATAGATTTGAGTGACAAATGATCTCATTTTGACTTTCGAATTCACGTGGGGCCATAATAACGACAAATGGAATATGTTTGACTCAACAAAAAATTTCGGTTGTAGTTAATGAAGAAGGAAAACTCGTTTGTACGTTGTTCGCTCAATTGCCAACCCATTTGGGTGCAATCCGAGAATACATAGATTTGAGTGAACAAATGACATCCAATTGACTTCTAAACTAATGTGGTACCATAATAACGACAAATGGAACATGTTTGACTCAACAAAGAAGTTCGGTTGTGCTTAACGAAGAAGAAAAACTCGTTCTTACGTTCTAGGCTCATTTCGAGCCCAATTTGGGTGCAATCCGAGAATACATTGATTCGAATGAACAAATGACCTCCGTCTGACATCTAACCTCGGGTGGTACCGTAATAATCACAAATGGAATATTTTTGACTCAACAAAAAAGTTTGGTTGTACTTAACAAAAAAGGAAAACTCGTTTGTACGTTGTAGGCTCAATTGGAGGCCAATTTGGGTGCAATCCGAGAATACTTAGATTTGAGTTATCAATTGACCTCCGATTGACTTCTAACTAGCATGGTACCATATTAACAACAAATGGAACATGTTTGACTCAACAAAGAAGTTCAGTTGTGCTTAAGGAAGAAGGAAAAGTCATTTGTACGTTGTAGGCTCAATTGGAGGCCAATTTGGGTGCAATCCGAGAATACTTAGATTTGAGTGATCAAATGACCTCTGATTGACTTCTAACTAGCATGGTACCATATTAACAACAAATTGAACATGTTTGACTCATGAAAGAAGTTCGGTTGCAGTTATTGAAGAATGAAAACTCGTATGTACATCGTTTGCTCAATTGCAAACCAATTTGGGTGCAATCCGAGAATACATAGATTTGAGTGAACAAACGACCTCCGATTGATTTTTGACAACACGTGGTACCATAATAATGATAAATGGAACATGTTTGACTCACCAAAAATGTTCGGTTGTGCTTAACGAAGAAGTAAAACTCGATTGTACGTTGTAGGCTCAATTGGAGGCCAATTTGGGTGCAATCTGAGAATACATAGATTTGAGTGAACAAATGACCTCCGTTTGACTTCTAAATTCACGTGGTACCATAATAAAGACAAATGGAACATGTTTGACTCAACAAAGAAGTTCGGTTGTGCTTAAGGAAGTAGGAAAACTCGTTTGTACGTTGTATGTTCAATTGGAGGCCAATTCGGTGCAATCCGAGAATACACAGATTTGAGTGAACAAATGACCTCCTTGTGACTTATGACCTCACATGGTACCATAATGAAGACAAATGGAACATGTTTGACTCAACAAAGAAGTTCTGTTGTGCTTAACGAAGAAGTAAAACTCATTTGTATGTTCTAGGCTCAATTGGAGGCCAATTTGGGTGCAATCCGAGAAAACATAGATTTGAGTGAACAAATGACCTCCGTTTGACTTCTAAATTCACATGGTACCATAATAACGACGAATGGAACATGTTTGACTCAACAAAGAAGTTCGGTCGTGCTTAAGGAAGAAGGAAAACTCGTTTGTAAGTTGTAAGCTTAATTGGAGGCCAATTTGGGTGGAATCCAAGAATACATAGATTTGAGTGAACAAATGACCTCCGTTTGACTTCTAACCTTGGGTGGTACAATAATAGCAACAAATGGAACATGTTTGACTCAACAAAAAAGTTCGGTTGTGCTTAACGAAGAAGGAAAGTTTGTTTGTACGTTGTAGGCTTAATTGACGGCCAATTTGAGCGCAATCCGAGAATACATAGATTTGAGTGCAGAAATGACCTCCAATTGACATGTAACTTGCATGGTACCATATTAACGAAAAATGGAACATGTTTGACTAAACAAAGAAGTTCAGTTGAGCTTAACGAATAAGAAAAACTCGTTTGTACGTTGTAGGCTCAATTGGAGGCCAATTTGGGTGCAATCCGAGAATTCATAGATTTGAGTGATCAAATGACCTCCGATTGACTTTTAAACTCATGTGGTACCATAATAACAACAAATAGAACATGTTTGACTCAAGAAACAAGTTCGGTTGTGCTTAACGAAGAAGGAAATTTTTTTTACGTTGTGGGCTTAATTGGAGGCCAATTTGGGTTCAATCGAAGAACACAAAGATTTGAGTCACCAAATGGAGTCCATTTTACTTCTAACAATGCGTGGTACCATAATAACTACAAATAGAAATTGTTTGACTTGATAAACAAGTTCGGTTGTGCTTAATGAACATGGAAAACCCGTTTGTACGTTATAGGCTCAATTGGAGGTCAATTTGGGTTCAATCCGAGAATACAGAGATTTGAGTGAACAAATGACCTTCGTTTGACTTCTAACCTCACGTGGTACCATAATAACGACAAATGGAACCTTTTTGACTCAACAAACTAGTTTGGTTGTGCTTAACAAAGAAGGAAATCTCGTTTGTACGTTGTAGGCTCAATTGGAGGCCAATTTGGGTGCAATCCGAGAATACATAGATTTGAGTGATCAAATGACCTCCGATTGACTTCTAGCTCACATGGTACCATAATACGAAAAACGAAACATGTTTGACTCAACAAACAACTTCGGTTGTGCTTAACGATGAAGGAAAACTTCTTTGTACGTTTTAGGGTCAATTGGAGGCCAAGTTGGATGCAATCCGAGAATACATATATTTGAGTGAAAAAAATGAACTCCGTTTGACTTCTAAACTCACATAGTACAATAATAACGACAAATGGAACATGTTTGACTCAACAAACAAGTTCAGTTGTGCTAAACGAAGGAGGAAAACACGTTTATACGTTGTAGGCTCAATTCGAGGCCAATTTGGGTGCAATCCGAGAATACATAGATTTGAGTGACAAATGATCTCATTTTGACTTTCGACTTCATGTGGTACCATAATAACGACAAATGGAACATGTTTGACTCAACAAAAAAGTTCGGTTGTAGTTAATCAAGAAGGAAAATTCGTTTGTACGTTGTTCGCTCAATTGCAAACCCATTTGGGTGCAATCCGAGAATACATAGATTTGAGTGAACAAATGACCTCCAATTGACTTCTAACCCAATGTGGTACCATAATAACGACAAATGGTACATGTTTGACTCAACAAATAAGTTCGGTTGTGCTTAACGAAGAAGAAAAACTCGCTCGTACGTTCTAGGCTCATTTCGAGGCCAATTTGGGTGCAATCCGAGAATACATAGATTCAAATGAACAAATGACCCCCGTCTGACATCTGACCTCGGGTGGTACCATAATAACGACAAATGCAACATTTTTGACTCAACAAAAAAGTTTGGTTGTACTTAATAAAAAGGAAAACTCGTTTGTACGTTGTAGGCTCAATTTGAGGCCAATTTGGGTGCAATCCGAGAATACTTAGATTTGAATTATAAAATGACCTCCGATTGACTTCTAACTAGCATGGTACCATATTAACAACAAATGGAACATGTTTGACTCAACAAAGAAGTTCAGTTGTGCTTAAGGAAGAAGGAAAACTCGTTTCTACGTTGTAGGCTCAATTGGAGGCCAATTTGGGTGCAATCCGAAAATCCTTAGATTTGAGTGATCAAATGACCTCCGATTGACTTCTAACTGGCATGGTACCATATTAACAACAAATGGAACATGTTTTACTCAACAAATAAGTTTGGTTGTGCTTAACGAAGTAGGAAAATTTGTTTGCACGTTGTAGGCTCAATTGGAGGCCAATTTGGGTGCAATCCGAAAATACATAGATTTGAGTGAACAAATGACCTCATTTTGACTTCTGACCTCGAGTGGTACCATAATCTTGACAAATGGAACATGTTTGACTCAACAAAAATGTCAGGTTGTAGTTAATGAAGAATGAAAACTCGTATGTATGTCGTTTGCTCAATTGCAAACCAATTTGGGTGCAATCCGAGAATACATAGATTTGAGTGAACAAACAACCTCCGATTGATTTCTGACCACACGTAGTACCATAATAATGATAAATGGAACATGTTTGACTCACCAAAGAAGTTCGGTTGTGCTTAACGAAGAAGGAAAACTCGATTGTACGTTGTAGGCTCAATTGGAGGCCAATTTGGGTGCAATCCGAGAATACATAGATTTGAGGAATCAAATGACCTCCGATTGACTTCTAAATCACATGGTTCCATAAAAAAGACAAATGGAACATGTTTGACTCAACAAACAAGTTCGGTTATGCTTAACGAAGAAGGAAAACTCGTTTGTAAGATGTAAGCTCAATTGGAGGCCAATTTGGGTGCAATCCGAGAATACATAGATTTGAGTGAACAAATGACCTCCGTTTGACTTTTAAATTCATGTGGTACCATATTAACGACAAATTGAACATGTTTGACTCAACAAAGAATTTCGGTTGTGCTTAAGGAAGTAGGAAAACTCGTTTGTACGTTGTATGTTCAATTGGAGGCCAATTTGGTGCAATCCGAGAATACACAGATTTGAGTGAACAAATGACCTCCTTTTGACTTATGACCTCATGTGGTACCATAATAACGACAAATGGAACATTTTTGACTCAACAAAGAAGTTCGGTCGTGCTTAAGAAAGTAGGAAAACTCGTTTGTACGTTGTATGTTCAATTGGAGGCCAATTTGGTGCAATCTGAGAATACATAGATTTGAGTGATCAAATGACCTTCGATTGACTTCTAACTCACATGGTACTATAATAAAGACAAATGGAACATGTTTGATCACACTAACAAGTTCGTTTGTGCTTAACGAAGAAGGAAAACTCGTTTGTAAGTTGTAAGCTCAATTGGAGGCCAATTTGGGTGCAATCCAAGAATACATAGATTTGAGTGAATAAATGACCTCCGTTTGACTTCTAACCTTCGGTGGTACAATAATAACGACAAATGGAACATGTTTGACTAAACAAAAAAGTTTTGTTGTGCTTAACGAAGAAGGAAAGTTCGTTTGTAAGTTGTAGGCTTAATTGAAGGCCAATTTGGGCGCAATCCGAGAATACATAGATTTGAGTGCAGAAATGACCTCCGATTGACATCTAACTTGCATGGTACCATATTAATGACAAATGGATCATGTTTGACTAAACAAAGAAGTTCAGTTGAGCTTAACGAAAACGAAAAACTCGTTTGTACGCTGTAGGCTCAATTGGAAGCCAATTTGGGTGCAATCCGAGAATTCATAGATTTGAGTGATCAAATGACCTCCGATTGACTTCTAAACTCATGTGGTACAATAATAACGACAAGTAGAACATGTTTGACTCAACAAACAAGTTCGGTTGTGCTTAACGAAGAAGGAAATTTTTTTTATGTTGTAGGCTTAATTGGAGGCCAATTTGGGTCCAATCGAAGAACACAAAGATTTGAGTGACCAAATGGAGTCCGTTTTACTCCTAACAATGCGTGGTACCATAATAACTACAAATAGAAATTGTTTGACTCGACAAACAAGTACGGTTGTGCTTAACGAACATGGAAAACCCGTTTGTACGTCATAGCCTCAATTGGAGGTCAATTTGGGTTCAATCCGAGAATACAGAGATTTGAGTGAACAAATGACCTTCGTCTGACTTCTAACCTCACGTGGTACCATAATAATGACAAATGGAACATTTTTGACTCAACAAAGAAGTTCGATTGTGCTTAACGTAGAAGGAAAACTCGTTTGTATGTAGTAGGTTTAATTGGAAGCCAATTTGGGTGCAATTCGAGAATACATAGATTTGAGTGAACAAATGATCTCCTTTTAACTTATAACCTCACGTGGATCCATAATAATGACAAATGGAACATGTTTGACTCAACAAAAAAGTTCGGTTGTAGTTAATGAAGAAGGAAACTCGTTTGTACGTTGTTGGCTTAATTGCAAACCAATTTGGGTGCAATCCGAGAATACATAGATTTGAGGGAAAAAATGACCTCCGATTGATTTCTGACCTCGCATGGTACCATAATAATGATAAATGGAACATGTTTGACTAAACAAAAAATTTTGGTGGTGCTTAATGAAAAAGGAAAACTCATTTGTACATTGTAGGCTCAATTGGAGGCCAATTTGTGTGCAATCCGAGAATATATAGATTTGAGTGAACAAATGACCTCCGATTGACTTTTAACTAGCATGGTACCATATTAACAAGAAATGGAACATGTTTGACTCAACAAAGAAGTTCGGTTGTGCTTAACGAAGTAGGAAAATTTGATTGTACGTTGTAGGCTCAATTGGAGGCCAATTTGGGTGCAATCCGAGAATACATAGATTTCTTTTAACAAATGACCCCGTTTTGACTTCTGACCTCATGTGGTACCATAATAATGACAAATGGAACATGTTTGACTAACCAAAAATGTTCGGTTGTAGTTAATGAAGAATGAAAACTCGTATGTACGTCGTTTGCTCAATTGGAAACCAATTTGGGTGCAATCCGAGAATACATAGATTTGAGTGAGCAAACGACCTCCGATTGATTACTGACCTCACGTGGTACCATAATATTGATAAATGGAACATGTTTGACTCACCAAAAAAGTTCGGTTGTGCTTAACGAAGAAGGAAAACTCGATTGTACGTTGTAGGCTCAATTAGAGGTCAATTTGGGCGCAATCCGAGAATACATAGATTTGAGCGATCAAATGACCTCTGATTGACTTCTAACTCACATGGTTCCATAAAAAAGACAAATGGAACATGTTTGACTCAGAAAACACTTTCGGTTGTGCTTAACGAAGAAGGAAAACTCGTTTGTAAGTTGTAAGCTCAATTGGAGGCCAATTTGGGTGCAATCCAAGAATACATAGATTTGAGTGAACAAATGACCTCCGTTTGATTTCTAAATTCATGTGGTACCATAATAACGACAAATGAAACATGTTTGACTCAACAAAGAAGTTCGGTTGTGCTTAAGGAAGTAGGAAAACTCGTTTGTACGTTGTGTGTTCAATTGGAGGCCAATTTGGTGCAATCCGAGAATACACAGATTTGAGTGAACAAATGACCTCCTTTTGACTTTTGACTTCTGACCTCACGTGGTACCATAATAACGACAAATGGAACATTTTTGACTCAACAAAGAAGTTCTGTTGCGCTTAACGAAGAAGTAACACTCATTTGTATGTTCTAGGCTCAATTGGAGGCCAATTTGGGTGCAATCCGAGAATACATAGATTTGAGTGAACAAATGACATCCGTTTGACTTCTAAATTCATGTGGTACCATAATAACGACAAATGGAACATGTTTGACTCAACAAAGAAGTTCGGTCGTGCTTAAGGAAGTAGGAAAACTCGTTTGTACGTTGTATGTTCAATTGGCGGCCAATTTGGTGCAATTCGAGAATACATAGATTTGAGTGATCAAATGACCTCCCATTGACTTCTAACTCACATGGTACTATAATAAAGACAAATGTAACATGTTTGATTCAACAAACAAGTTCGGTTGTGCTTAACGAAGAAGGAAAACTCGTTTGTAAGTTGTAAGCTCAATTGGAGGACAATTTGGGTGCAATCAAAGAATACATAGATTTGAGTGAACAAATGACCTCCGTTTGACTTCTAAATTCATGTGGTATCATAATAACGACAAATGGAACATGTTTGACTCAACAAAGAAGTTCGGTTGTGCTTAAGGAAGTAGGAAAACTCGTTTGTACGTTGTATGTTCAATTGGAGGCCAATTTGGTGCAATCCGAGAATACACAGATTTGAGTGAACAAATGACCTCCTTTTGACTACTAACGTCATGTGGTACCATAATAACGACAAATGGAAAATGTTTGACTCAACAAAGAAGTTCTGTTGTGCTTAACGAATAAGTAAAACTCATTTGTATGTTCTAAGCTCAATTGGAGGCCAATTTGGGTGCAATCCGAGAATACATAGATTTGAGTGAACAAATGACATCCGTTTGACTTCTTAATTCACGTGGTACCTTAATAACTACAAATGGAACTTGTTTCACTCAACAAAGAAGTTCGGTCGTGCTTGAGGAAGTAGGAAAACTCGTTTGTACGTTGTATGTTCAATTGGAGGCCAATTTGGTGCAATCCGAGAATACACAGATTTGAGTGAACAAATGACCTCCTTTTGACTTCTGACCTCATGTGGTACCATAATAAAAACAAATGGAACATGTTTGACTCAACAAAGAAGTTCTGTTGTGCTTAACGAAGAAGTAAAACACATTTGTATGTTTTAGGCTCAATTGGAGGCCAATTTGGGTACAATCCGAGAAAACATAGATTTGAGTGAACAAATGACCTCCGTTTGACTTCTACATTCACGTGGTACCATAATAACGAAAAATGGAACATGTTTGACTCAACAAAGAAGTTCGGTCGTGCTTAAGGAAGATGGAAAACTCGTTTGTAAGTTGTAAGCTAAATTGGAGGCCAATTTGGGTGCAATCCAAGAATACATAGATTTGAGTGAACAAATGACCTCCGTTTGACTTCTAACCTTGGTGGTACAATAATAGCAATAAATGGAACATGTTTGACTCAACAAAAAAGTTCGGTTGTGCTTAACGAAGAAGGAAAGTTCGTTTGTACGTTGTAGGCTTAATTGACGGCCATATTGAGCGCAATCCGAGAATACATAGATTTGAGTGCAGAAATGACTTCCAATTGACATGTAACTTGCATGGTACCATATTAACGAAAAATGGAACATGTTTGACTAAACAAAGAATTTCAGTTGAGCTTAACGAAGAAGAAAAACTCGTTTGTACGTTGTAGGCTCAATTGGAGGCCAATTTGGGTGCAATCCGAGAATTCATAGATTTGAGTGATCAAATGACATCCGATTGACTTTTAAACTCATGTGGTACCATAATAACAACAAATAGAACATGTTTGACTCAACAAACAAGTTCGGTTGTGCTTAACGAAGAAGGAAATTTTTTTTACGTTGTGGGCTTAATTGGAGGCCAATTTGGGTTCAATCGAAGAACACAAAGATTTGAGTCACCAAATGGAGTCCATTTTACTTCTAACAATGCGTGGTACCATAATAACTACAAATAGAAATTGTTTGACTTGACAAACAAGTTCGGTTGTGCTTAACGAACATGGAAAACCCGTTTGTACGTTATAGGCTCAATTGGAGGTCAATTTGGGTTCAATCCGAGAATACATAGATTTGAGTGAAAAAATGACCTCCGTTTGACTTCTAAATTCACCTGGTACCATAATAAAGACAAATGGAACATGTTTGACTCAACAAAGAAGTTTGGGTGTGCTTAAGGAAGTAGGAAAACTCGTTTGTATGTTCAATTGGAGGCCAATTCGGTGCAATCCGAGAATACACAGATTTGAGTGAACAAATGACCTCCTTGTGACTTATGACCTCACATGGTACCATAATAACGACAAATGGAACATGTTTGACTCAACAAAGAAGTTCTGTTGTGCTTAACGAAGAAGTAAAACTCGTTTGTATGTTCTAGGCCCATTTGGAGGCCAATTTGGGTGCAATCCGACACTACATAGATTTGAATGAACAAATGACCTCCGTCTGACTTCTAACCTCGGGTGGTACCATAATAACGACAAATGGAACATTTTTTACTCAACAAAAAAGTTTGGTTGTTCTTAACAAAGAAGGAAAACTCATTTGTACGTTGTAGGCTCAATTGGAGGCCAATTTGGGTGCAATCCGAGAATACATAGATTTGAGTGATCAAATGACCCCCGATTGACTTCTAACTCACATGGTACTATAATAAAGACAAATGGAACAAGTTTGATTCAACAAACAAGTTCGAGTGTGCTTAACGAAGAAGGAAAACTCGTTTGTAAGTTGTAACCTCAATTGGAGGCCAATTTGGGTGCAATCCGAGAATACATAGATTTGAGCGATCAAATGACCTCTGATTGACTTCTAACTCACATGGTTCCATAAAAAAGACAAATGGAACATGTTTGACTCAGAAAACACTTTCGGTTGTGCTTAACGAAGAAGGAAAACTCGTTTGTAAGTTGTAAGCTCAATTGGAGGCCAATTTGGGTGCAATCCAAGAATACATAGATTTGAGTGAACAAATGACCTCCGTTTGATTTCTAAATTCACGTGGTACCATAATAACGACAAATGGAACATGTTTGACTCAACAAAGAAGTTCGGTTGTGCTTAAGGAAGTAGGAAAACTCGTTTGTACGTTGTGTGTTCAATTGGAGGCCAATTTGGTGCAATCCGAGAATACACAGATTTGAGTGAACAAATAACCTCCTTTTGACTTCTGACTTCACGTGGTACCATAATAACGACAAATGGAACATTTTTGACTCAACAAAGAAGTTCTGTTGCGCTTAACGAAGAAGTAACACTCATTTGTATGTTCTAGGCTCAATTGGAGGACAATTTGAGTGCAATCCGAGAATACATAGATTTGAGTGAACAAATGACATCCGTTTGACTTCTAAATTCATGTGGTACCATAATAACAACAAATGGAACATGTTTGACTCAACAAATAAGTTCGGTCGTGCTTAAGGAAGTAGGAAAACTCGTTTGTACGTTGTATGTTCAATTGGCGGCCAATATGGTGCAATTCGAGAATACATAGATTTGAGTGATCAAATGACCTCCCATTGACTTATAACTCACATGGTACTATAATAAAGATAAATGTAACATGTTTGATTCAACAAACAAGTTCGGTTGTACTTAACGAAGAAGGAAAACTCGTTTGTAAGTTGTAAGCTCAATTGGAGGCCAATTTGGGTGCAATCCAAGAATACATAGATTTGAGTGAACAAATGACCTCCGTTTGACTTCTAAATTCATGTGGTATCATAATAACGACAAATGGAACATGTTTGACTCAACAAAGAAGTTCGGTTGGGCTTAAGGAAGTAGGAAAACTCGTTTGTACGTTGTATGTTCAATTGGAGGCCAATTTGGTGCAATCCGAGAATACACAGATTTGAGTGAACAAATGACCTCCTTTTGACTTCTAACCTCATGTGGTACCATAATAACGACAAATGGAACATGTTTGACTCAACAAAGAAGTTCTGTTGTGCTTAACGAAGAAGTAAAACTCATTTGTATGTTCTAGGCTCAATTGGAGGCCAATTTGGGTGCAATCCGAGAATACATAGATTTGAGTGAACAAATGACATCCGTTTGACTTCTAAATTCACGTGGTACCTTAATAACGACAAATGGAACATGTTTCACTCAACAAAGAAGTTCGGTCGTGCTTGAGGAAGTAGGAAAACTCGTTTGTACGTTGTATGTTCAATTGGAGGCCAATTTGGTGCAATCCGAGAATACACAGATTTGAGTGAACAAATGACCTCCTTTTGACTTCTAACCTTGGTGGTACAATAATAGCAACAAATGGAACATGTTTGACTCAACAAAAAGTTCGGTTGTGCTTAACGAAGAAGGAAAGTTCGTTTGTACGTTGTAGGCTTAATTGACGGCCAATTTGAGCACAATCCGAGAATACATAGATTTGAGTGCAGAAATGACCTCCAATTGACATGTAACTTGCATGGTACCATATTAACGAAAAATGGAACATGTTTGACTAAACAAAGAATTAAAGTTGAGCTTAACGACGAAGAAAAACTTGTTTGTACGTTGTAGGCTCAATTGGAGGCCAATTTGGGTGCAAACCTAGAATTCATAGATTTGAGTGATCAAATGACATCCGATTGACTTTTAAACTCATGTGGTACCATAATAACAAAAAATAGAACATGTTTGACTCAACAAACAAGTTCGGTTGTGCTTAACGAAGAAGGAAATTTTTTTTACGTTGTGGGCTTAATTGGAGGCCAATTTGGGTTCAATCGAAGAACACAAAGATTTGAGTCACCAAATGTAGTCCATTTTACTTCTAACAATGCATGGTACCATAATAACTACAAATAGAAATTTTTTGACTTGACAAACAAGTTCGGTTGTGCTTAACGAACATGGAAAACCCGTTTGTACGTTATAGGCTCAATTGGAGGTCAATTTGGGTTCAATCCGAGAATACATAGATTTGAGTGAAAAAATGTCCTCCGTTTGACTTCTAAATTCACGTGGTACCATAATAAAGACAAATGGAACATGTTTGACTCAACAAAGAAGTTCGGTTGTGCTTAAGGAAGTAGGAAAACTCGTTTGTACGTTGTATGTTCAATTGGAGGCCAATTCGGTGCAATCCGAGAATACACAGATTTGAGTGAACAAATGACCTCCTTGTGACTAATGACCTCTCATGGTACCATAATAACGACAAATGGAACATGTTTGACTCAACAAAGAAGTTCTGTTGTGCTTAACGAAGAAGTAAAACTCGTTTGTATGTTCTAGGCCCATTTGGAGGCCAATTTTGGTGCAATCCGACACTACATAGATTTGAATGAACAAATGACCTCCGTCTGACTTCTGACCTCGGGTGGTACCATAATAACGACAAATGGAACATGTTTTACTCAACAAAAAAGTTTGGTTGTTCTTAACAAAGAAGGAAAACTCATTTGTACATTGTAGGCTCAATTGGAGGCCAATTTGGGTGCAATCCGAGAATACATAGATTTCATTGATCAAATGACCCCCGATTGACTTCTAACTCACATGGTACTATAATAAATACAAATGGAACAAGTTTGATTCAACAAACTAGTTCGAGTGTGCTTAACGAAGAAGGAAAACTCGTTTGTAAGTTGTAAGCTCAATTGGAGGCCAATTTGGGTGCAATCCGAGAATACATAGATTTGAATGAACAAATGACCTCCGTCTTACTTCTAACCCTGGGTGCTACCATAATAACGAACAATGGAACATGTTTGACTCAAGAAAAAAGTTTGGTTGTGCTTAACGAAGAAGGAAAACTCATTTGTACATTGTAGGCTCAATTGGAGGCCAATTTGGGTGCAGTACGAGAATACATAGATTTGAGTGAACAAATGACCTCTATTTGACTTCTAACTTCACGTGGTACCATAATAACGACAAATGGAACATGTTTGACTCGACAAAAAAGTTCGGTTGTGCTTAACGAAGAAGGAAAACTCGTTTGTACGTTCTAGTCTCATTTGGAAGCCAATTTGGGTGCAATCCGAGAATACATAGATTTGAATGAACAAATGAACTCCGTCTGGCTTCTAACCTTGGGTGGTACCATAATAACGACAAATGAAACATTTTTTACTCAACAAAAAAGTTTGGTTGTGCTTAACAATGAAGGAAAACTCATTTGTACGTTGTAAACTCAATTGGAGGCCAATTTAGGTGCAATCCGAGAATACATAGATTTGAGAGAACAAATGACCTCCGTTTGATTTCTAAAATCACGTGGTACCATAATTACAAAAAACATAACATGTTTGACACAACGAAGAAGTTCGGTTGTGCTTAACGAAGAAGGAAAACTCGTTTGTACGTTCTAGGCTCATTTGGACGCCAACTTGGGTGCAATCCGAGAATACCTTGATTTGAATGAACAAATGACCTCCGTCTGACTTCTAACCCTGGGTACTACCATAATAACGACCAATGGAACATGTTTGACTCAACAAAAAATTTTGGTTGTGCTTAACGAAGAAGGAAAACTCATTTGTACATTGTAGGCTCAATTGGAGGCCAATTTGGGTGCAATACGAGAATACATAGATTTGAGTCAACAAATGACCTCCATTTGACTTCTAACTTCATGTGGTACCATAATAACAACAAATGGAACATGTTTGACTCGACAAAAAAGTTCGGTTGTGCTTAACGAAGAAGGAAAACTCGTTTGTACGTTCTAGGCTCATTTGGAGGCCAATTTGGGTGCAATCCGAGAATACATAGATTTGAATGAACAAATGAACTCCGTCTGGCTTCTAACCTTGGGTGGTACCATAATAACGACAAATGAAACATTTTTTACTCAACAAAAAAGTTTGGTTGTGCTTAACAATGAAGGAAAACTCATTTGTACGTTGTAAACTCAATTGGAGGCCAATTTAGGTGCAATCCGAGAATAAATAGATTTGAGCGAACAAATGACCTCCGTCTGATTTCTAAAATCACGTGGTACCATAATTACAAAAAACATAACATGTTTGACACAACGAAGAAGTTCGGTTGTGCTTAACGAAGAAGGAAAACTCGTTTGTACGTTCTAGGCTCATTTGGACGCCAACTTGGGTGCAATCCGAGAATACCTTGATTTGAATGAACAAATGACCTCCGTCTGATTTCTAACCCTGGGTACTACCATAATAACGACCAATGGAACATGTTTGACTCAACAAAAAAGTTTGGTTGTGCTTAACGAAGAAGGAAAACTCATTTGTACATTGTAGGCTCAATTGGAGGCCAATTTGGGTGCAATACGAGAATACATAGATTTGAGTGAACAAATGACCTCCATTTGACTTCTAACTTCATGTGGTACCATAATAACGACAAATAGAACATGTTTGACTCGACAAAAAAGTTCGGTTGTGCTTAACGAAGAAGGAAAACTCGTTTGTACGTTCTAGGCTCATTTGGAGGCCAATTTGGGTACAATCCTTGAATACATAGATTTGAATGAACAAATGAACTCCGTCTGGCTTCTAACCTTGGGTGGTACCATAATAACGACAAATGAAACATTTTTTACTCAACAAAAAAGTTTGGTTGTGCTTAACAATGAAGGAAAAACTCATTTGTACGTTGTAAACTCAATTGGAGGCCAATTTAGGAGCAATCCGAGAATACATAGATTTGAGCGAACAAATGACCTCCGTTTGACTTCTAAGATCACGTCGTACCATAATTACAAAAAACATAACATGTTTGACTCAACGAAGAAGTTCGGTTGTGCTTAACGAAGAAGGAAAACTCATTTGTACGTTCTAGGCTCATTTGGACGCCAACTTGGGTGCAATCCGAGAATACCTTGATTTGAACGAACAAATGACCTCCGTCTGACTTCTAACCTTGGGTGCTACCATAATAACGACCAATGGAACATGTTTGACTCAACAAAAAAGTTTGGTTGTGCTTAACGAAGAAGGAAAACTCATTTGTAGATTGTAGGCTCAATTGGAGGCCAATTTGGGTGCAGTACGAGAATACATAGATTTGAGTGAACAAATGACCTCCATTTGACTTCTAACTTCACGTGGCACCATAATAACAACAAATGGAACATGTTTGACTCGACAAAAAAGTTCGGTTATGCTTAACGAAGAAGGAAAACTCGTTTGTACGTTCTAGGCTCATTTGGAGGCCAATTTGGGTGCAATCCGAGAATACATAGATTTGAATGAACAAATGAACTCCGTCTGGCTTCTAACCTTGGGTGGTACCATAATAATGACAAATGAAACATTTTTTACTCAACAAAAAAGTTTGGTTGTGCTTAACAATGAAGGAAAACTCATTTGTACGTTGTAAACTCAATTGGAGGCCAATTTAGGTGCAATCCGAGAATACATAGATTTGAGCGAACAAATGACCTCCGTTTGACTTCTAAAATCACATGGTACCATAATTACAAAAAACATAACATGTTTGACACAACGAAGAAGTTCGGTTGTGCTTAACGAAGAAGGAAAACTCGTTTGTACGTTCTAGGCTCATTTGGACGCCAACTTGGGTGCAATCCGAGAATACCTTGATTTGAATGAACAAATGACCTCCGTCTGACTTCTAACCCTGGGTACTACCATAATAATGACCAATGGAACATGTTTGACTCAACAAAAAAGTTTGGTTGTGCTTAACGTAGAAGGAAAGCTCGTTTGTACGTTGTAGGCTTAATTGGAGGCCAATTTGGGCGCAATCCGAGAATACATAGATTTGAGTGCAGAAATGACATCCGATTGACATGTAACTTCACGTGGTACCATAATAACGACAAATGGAACATGTTTGACTCGACAAAAAAGTTCGGTTGTGCTTAACGAAGAAGGAAAACTCGTTTGTACGTTCTAGGCTCATTTGGAAGCCAATTTGGGTGCAATCCGAGAATACATAGATTTGAATGAACAAATGAACTCCGTCTGGCTTCTAACCTTGGGTGGTACCATAATAACGACAAATGAAACATTTTTTACTCAACAAAAAAGTTTGGTTGTGCTTAACAATGAAGGAAAACTCATTTGTACGTTGTAAACTCAATTGGAGGCCAATTTAGGTGCAATCCGAGAATACATAGATTTGAGCGAACAAATGACCTCCGTTTGACTTATAAAATCACATGGTACCATAATTACAAAAAACATAACATGTTTGACACAACGAAGAAGTTCGGTTGTGCTTAACGAAGAAGGAAAACTCGTTTGTACGTTCTAGGCTCATTTGGACGCCGACTTGGGTGCAATCCGAGAATACCTTGATTTGAATGAACAAATGACCTACGTCTGACTTCTAACCCTGGGTACTACCATAATAACGACCAATGGAACATGTTTGACTCAACAAAAAGTTTGGTTGTGCTTAACGAAGAATGAAAACTCATTTGTACATTGTAGGCTCAATTGGAGGCCAATTTGGGTGCAATACGAGAATACATAGATTTGAGTGAACAAATGACCTCCATTTGACTTCTAACTTCACGTGGTACTATAATAATGACAAATGGAACATGTTTGACTCGACAAAAAAGTTCGGTTGTGCTTAACGAAGAAGGAAAACTCGTTTGTACGTTCTAGGCTCATTTGGGGGCCAATTTGGGTGCAATCCGAAAATACATAGATTTGAATGAACAAATGAACTCCGTCTGGCTTCTAACCTTGGGTGGTACCATAATAACGACAAATGAAACATTTTTTACTCAACAAAAAAGTTTGGTTGTGCTTAACAATGAAGGAAAAACTCATTTGTACGTTGTAAACTCAATTGGAAGCCAATTTAGGTGCAATCCGAGAATACATCGATTTGAGCGAACAAATGACCTCCGTTTGACTTCTAAAATCACGTGGTACCATAATTACAAAAAACATAACATGTTTGACTCAACGAAGAAGTTCGGTTGTGCTTAACGAAGAAGGAAAACTCATTTGTACGTTCTAGGCTCATTTGGACGCCAACTTGCGTGCAATCCGAGAATACCTTGATTTGAATGAACAAATGACCTCCGTCTTACTTCTAACCTTGGGTGCTACCATAATAACGACAATTGGAACTTGTTTGACTCAACAAAAAAGTTCGGTTGTGCTTAACGAAGAAGGAAAGCTCGTTTGTACGTTGTAGGCTTAATTGGAGGCCAATTTGGGCGCAATCCGAGAATACATAGATTTGAGTGCAGAAATGACCTCCGATTGACATGTAACTTGCATGGTACCATATTAACGATAAATGGAACATGTTTGACTAAACAAAGAAGCTCAGTTGTGCTTAACGAAGAAGGAAAACTCATTTGTACGTTGTAGGCTCAATTGGAGGCCAATTTGGGTGCAATCCGAGAATTCATAGATTTGAGTGATCAAATGACCTCCGATTGACTTCTAAACTCGTGTGGTACCATAATAACGACAAATAGAACATGTTTGACTCAACAAACAAGTTCGGTTGTGCATAACGAAGAAGGAAATTTTTTTTTCCGTTGTAGGCTTAATTGGAGGCCAATTTGGGTGCAATCGAAGAACACAAAGATTTGAGTGACCAAATGGAGTCCGTTTTACTTCTAACCATGCATGAAAAACTGGTTTGTACGTTATAGGCTCAATTGGAGGTTAATTTGGGTTCAATCCTAGAATACAGAGATTTGAGAGAACAAATGACTTCCGTTTGACATCTAACCTCGCGTGGTACCATAATAACGAAAAATGGAACATGTTTGACTCAACAAAGAAGTTTAGTTGGGCTTGACGAAGAAGGAAAACTCATTTGTACGTTCTAGGCTCATTTGGAGGCCAATTTGGGTGCAATCCGTGAATACATAGATTTGAATGAACAAATGACCTCCGTCTGAATTGTAACCTCGGGTGGTACCACAATAATGACAAATGGAACATTTTTGACTCAACAAAAAAGTTTAGTTGTGCTTAACAAAGAAGGAAAACTCGTTTGTATGTTGTAAGCTCAATTGGAGGCCAATTTGGGTGCAATCCGAGAATACATAGATTTGAGTGATCAAATGACCTTCGATTGACTTCTAGCTCGAATGGTACCATAATACGAAAAATGGAACATGTTTGACTCAACAAACAACTTCTGTTGTGCTTAACGATGAAGGAAAACTTCTTTGTACGTTTTAGGCTCAATTGGAGGCCAAGTTGGATGCAATCCGAGAATACATATATTTGAGTGAAAAAATGAACTCCGTTTGACTTCTAAACTCACATAGTACAATAATAACGACAAATGGAACATGTTTGACTAAACAAACAAGTTCAGTTGTGCTTAACGAAGGAGGAAAACTCGTTTATACGTTGTAGGCTCAATTAGAGGCCAATTTCGGTGCAATCCGAAATACATAGATTTGAGTTACAAATGATCTCATTTTGACTTTCGAATTCATGTGGTACCATAATAACGACAAATGGAACATGTTTGACTCAACAAAAAAGTTCGGTTGTAGTTAATGAAGAAGGAAAACTTGTTTGTACATTGTTCGCTCAATTGCAAACCCATTTGGGTGCAATCCGAGAATACATAGATTTGAGTGAACAAATGACCTCCAATTGACTTCTAACCCAATGTGGTACCATAATAATGACAAATGGAACATGTTTGACTCAACAAATAAGTTCGGTTGTGCTTAACGAAGTAGAAAAACTCGTACGTACGTTCTAGGCTCATTTCGAGGCCAATTTGGGTGCAATCCGAGAATACATAGATTCGAATGAACAAATGACCCCCGTCTGACATCTAACCTCGGGTGGTACCATAATAACGAAAAATGGAACATTTTTGACTCAACAAAAAAGTTTGGTTGTACTTCTAAACTCATGACGTACCCTAATAACGACAAATAGAACATTTTTGACTCAACAAACAAGTTCGGTTGTGCTTAACGAAGAAGGAATTTTTTTTACGTCGTAGGCTTAATTGGAGGCCAATTTGGGTCCAATCGAATAGCACAAAGATTTGAGTGACCAAATGAAGTCCGTTTTACTTATAACAATGCGTGGTACCATAATAACTACAAAAAAAATTGTTTGACTCGACAAACAAGTTCGGTTGTGCTCAACGAACATGGAAAACCCGTTTGTACGTTATAGGCTCAATTGGAGGTCATTTGAGTTCAATCCGAGAATACAGAGATTTGAGTGAACAAATGACCTTCGTTTGACTTCTAACCTCATGTGGTACCATAATAACGACAAATGGAACATTTTTGACTCAACAAAGAAGTTCGGTTGTGCTTAACGTAGAAGGAAAACTCGTTTCTACATTGTAGGTTAAATTGGAAGCCAATTTGGGCGCAATTCAAGAATACATAGATTTGAGTGAACAAATGACATCCTTTTGACTTATAACCTCACGTGGATCCATAATAACGACAAATGGAACATGTTTGACTCAACAAAAAGTTCGGTTGTAGTTAATGAAGAAGGAAAACTCGTTTGTACGTTGTTGCCTCAATTGCAAACCAATTTGGGTGCAATCCGAGAATACATAGATTTGGGTGAAAAAATGACCTCTGATTGATTTCTAACCTCGCATGGTACCATAATAATGATAAATGGAACATGTTTGACTAAACAAAAAATTTCGGTGGTGCTTAACGAAGAAGGAAAACTCATTTGCACATTGTAGGATCAATTGGAGGCCAATTTGGGTGCAATCCGAGAATACATAGATTTGAGTGAACAAATGACCTCCATTTGACTTCTAACTTCACGTGGTACCATAATAACGACAAATGGAACATGTTTGACTCGACAAAGAAGTTCGGTTGTGCTTAACGAAGAAGGAAAACTCGTTTGTACGTTCTAGGCTCATTTGGAGGCCAATTTGGGTGCAATCCGAGAATACATAGATTTGAATGAACAAATGACCTCCTTCGGACTTATAAGCTTGGGTGGTACCATAATAATGACAAATGGAACATTTTTTACTCAACAAAAAAGTTTGGTTGTGCTTAACAATGAAGGAAAACTCATTTGTACGTTGTAGGCTCAATTGGAGGCCAATTTGGGTGGAATCCGAGAATACATAGATTTGAGTGATCAAATGACCTCCGATTAACTTCTAACTCTCATGGTACCATAATAAAGACAAATGAAACATGTTTGACTCAACAAACAAGTTCGGTTGTGCATAACGAAGAAGGAAAACAAGTTTGTAAGTTGTAAGCTCAATTGGAGGCCAATTTGGGTGCAATCCGAGAATACATATATTTGAGTGAACTAATGACCTCCGTGTGACTTCTAAAATCACGTGGTACCATAATTACGAAAAACATAAAATTTTTGACTCAACAAAGAAGTTCGGTTGTGCTCAACGAAGAAGGAAAACTCATTTGCACATTGTAGGATCAATTGGAGGCCAATTTGGGTGCAATCCGAGAATACATAGATTTGAGTGAACAAATGACCTCCATTTGACTTCTAACTTCACGTGCTACCATAATAACGACAATTGGAACTTGTTTGACTCAACAAAAAGTTCGGTTGTGCTTAACGAAGAAGGAAAGCTCGTTTGTACGTTGTAGGCTTAATTGGAGGCCAATTTGGGCGCAATCCGAGAATACATAGATTTGAGTGCAGAAATGACCTCCGATTGACATGTAACTTGCATGGTACCATATTAACGATAAATGGAACATGTTTGACTAAACAAAGAAGCTCAGTTGTGCTTAACGAAGAAGGAAAACTCATTTGTACGTTGTAGGCTCAATTGGAGGCCAATTTGGGTGCAATCCGAGAATTCATAGATTTGAGTGATCAAATGACCTCCGATTGACTTCTAAACTCGTGTGGTACCATAATAACGACAAATAGAACATGTTTGACTCAACAAACAAGTTCGGTTGTGCATAACGAAGAAGGAAATTTTTTTTTCCGTTGTAGGCTTAATTGGAGGCCAATTTGGGTGCAATCGAAGAACACAAAGATTTGAGTGACCAAATGGAGTCCGTTTTACTTCTAACCATGCATGAAAAACTGGTTTGTACGTTATAGGCTCAATTGGAGGTTAATTTGGGTTCAATCCTAGAATACAGAGATTTGAGAGAACAAATGACTTCCGTTTGACATCTAACCTCACGTGGTACCATAATAACGAAAAATGGAACATGTTTGACTCAACAAAGAAGTTTAGTTGGGCTTGACGAAGAAGGAAAACTCATTTGTACGTTCTAGGCTCATTTGGAGGCCAATTTGGGTGCAATCCGTGAATACATAGATTTGAATGAACAAATGACCTCCGTCTGAATTGTAACCTCGGGTGGTACCACAATAATGACAAATGGAACATTTTTGACTCAACAAAAAAGTTTAGTTGTGCTTAACAAAGAAGGAAAACTCGTTTGTATGTTGTAAGCTCAATTGGAGGCCAATTTGGGTGCAATCCGAGAATACATAGATTTGAGTGATCAAATGACCTTCGATTGACTTCTAGCTCGAATGGTACCATAATACGAAAAATGGAACATGTTTGACTCAACAAACAACTTCTGTTGTGCTTAACGATGAAGGAAAACTTCTTTGTACGTTTTAGGCTCAATTGGAGGCCAAGTTGGATGCAATCCGAGAATACATATATTTGAGTGAAAAAATGAACTCCGTTTGACTTCTAAACTCACATAGTACAATAATAACGACAAATGGAACATGTTTGACTAAACAAACAAGTTCAGTTGTGCTTAACGAAGGAGGAAAACTCGTTTATACGTTGTAGGCTCAATTAGAGGCCAATTTCGGTGCAATCCGAAATACATAGATTTGAGTTACAAATGATCTCATTTTGACTTTCGAATTCATGTGGTACCATAATAACGACAAATGGAACATGTTTGACTCAACAAAAAAGTTCGGTTGTAGTTAATGAAGAAGGAAAACTCGTTTGTACATTGTTCGCTCAATTGCAAACCCATTTGGGTGCAATCCGAGAATACATAGATTTGAGTGAACAAATGACCTCCAATTGACTTCTAACCCAATGTGGTACCATAATAATGACAAATGGAACATGTTTGACTCAACAAATAAGTTCGGTTGTGCTTAACGAAGTAGAAAAACTCGTACGTACGTTCTAGGCTCATTTCGAGGCCAATTTGGGTGCAATCCGAGAATACATAGATTCGAATGAACAAATGACCCCCGTCTGACATCTAACCTCGGGTGGTACCATAATAACGAAAAATGGAACATTTTTGACTCAACAAAAAAGTTTGGTTGTACTTCTAAACTCATGACGTACCCTAATAACGACAAATAGAACATTTTTGACTCAACAAACAAGTTCGGTTGTGCTTAACGAAGAAGGAATTTTTTTTACGTCGTAGGCTTAATTGGAGGCCAATTTGGGTCCAATCGAATAGCACAAAGATTTGAGTGACCAAATGAAGTCCGTTTTACTTATAACAATGCGTGGTACCATAATAACTACAAAAAAAATTGTTTGACTCGACAAACAAGTTCGGTTGTGCTCAACGAACATGGAAAACCCGTTTGTACGTTATAGGCTCAATTGGAGGTCATTTGAGTTCAATCCGAGAATACAGAGATTTGAGTGAACAAATGACCTTCGTTTGACTTCTAACCTCATGTGGTACCATAATAACGACAAATGGAACATTTTTGACTCAACAAAGAAGTTCGGTTGTGCTTAACGAAGAAGGAAAACTCATTTGTACGTTGTAGGCTCAATTGGAGGCCAATTTGGGTGCAATCCGAGAATTCATAGATTTGAGTGATCAAATGACCTCCGATTGACTTCTAAACTCGTGTGGTACCATAATAACGACAAATAGAACATGTTTGACTCAACAAACAAGTTCGGTTGTGCATAACGAAGAAGGAAATTTTTTTTCCGTTGTAGGCTTAATTGGAGGCCAATTTGGGTGCAATCGAAGAACACAAAGATTTGAGTGACCAAATGGAGTCCGTTTTACTTCTAACCATGCATGAAAAACTGGTTTGTACGTTATAGGCTCAATTGGAGGTTAATTTGGGTTCAATCCTAGAATACAGAGATTTGAGAGAACAAATGACTTCCGTTTGACATCTAACCTCACGTGGTACCATAATAACGAAAAATGGAACATGTTTGACTCAACAAAGAAGTTTAGTTGGGCTTGACGAAGAAGGAAAACTCATTTGTACGTTCTAGGCTCATTTGGAGGCCAATTTGGGTGCAATCCGTGAATACATAGATTTGAATGAACAAATGACCTCCGTCTGAATTGTAACCTCGGGTGGTACCACAATAATGACAAATGGAACATTTTTGACTCAACAAAAAAGTTTAGTTGTGCTTAACAAAGAAGGAAAACTCGTTTGTATGTTGTAAGCTCAATTGGAGGCCAATTTGGGTGCAATCCGAGAATACATAGATTTGAGTGATCAAATGACCTTCGATTGACTTCTAGCTCGAATGGTACCATAATACGAAAAATGGAACATGTTTGACTCAACAAACAACTTCTGTTGTGCTTAACGATGAAGGAAAACTTCTTTGTACGTTTTAGGCTCAATTGGAGGCCAAGTTGGATGCAATCCGAGAATACATATATTTGAGTGAAAAAATGAACTCCGTTTGACTTCTAAACTCACATAGTACAATAATAACGACAAATGGAACATGTTTGACTAAACAAACAAGTTCAGTTGTGCTTAACGAAGGAGGAAAACTCGTTTATACGTTGTAGGCTCAATTAGAGGCCAATTTCGGTGCAATCCGAAATACATAGATTTGAGTTACAAATGATCTCATTTTGACTTTCGAATTCATGTGGTACCATAATAACGACAAATGGAACATGTTTGACTCAACAAAAAAGTTCGGTTGTAGTTAATGAAGAAGGAAAACTTGTTTGTACATTGTTCGCTCAATTGCAAACCCATTTGGGTGCAATCCGAGAATACATAGATTTGAGTGAACAAATGACCTCCAATTGACTTCTAACCCAATGTGGTACCATAATAATGACAAATGGAACATGTTTGACTCAACAAATAAGTTCGGTTGTGCTTAACGAAGTAGAAAAACTCGTACGTACGTTCTAGGCTCATTTCGAGGCCAATTTGGGTGCAATCCGAGAATACATAGATTCGAATGAACAAATGACCCCCGTCTGACATCTAACCTCGGGTGGTACCATAATAACGAAAAATGGAACATTTTTGACTCAACAAAAAAGTTTGGTTGTACTTCTAAACTCATGACGTACCCTAATAACGACAAATAGAACATTTTTGACTCAACAAACAAGTTCGGTTGTGCTTAACGAAGAAGGAATTTTTTTTACGTCGTAGGCTTAATTGGAGGCCAATTTGGGTCCAATCGAATAGCACAAAGATTTGAGTGACCAAATGAAGTCCGTTTTACTTATAACAATGCGTGGTACCATAATAACTACAAAAAAAATTGTTTGACTCGACAAACAAGTTCGGTTGTGCTCAACGAACATGGAAAACCCGTTTGTACGTTATAGGCTCAATTGGAGGTCATTTGAGTTCAATCCGAGAATACAGAGATTTGAGTGAACAAATGACCTTCGTTTGACTTCTAACCTCATGTGGTACCATAATAACGACAAATGGAACATTTTTGACTCAACAAAGAAGTTCGGTTGTGCTTAACGTAGAAGGAAAACTCGTTTCTACATTGTAGGTTAAATTGGAAGCCAATTTGGGCGCAATTCAAGAATACATAGATTTGAGTGAACAAATGACATCCTTTTGACTTATAACCTCACGTGGATCCATAATAACGACAAATGGAACATGTTTGACTCAACAAAAAAGTTCGGTTGTAGTTAATGAAGAAGGAAAACTCGTTTGTACGTTGTTGCCTCAATTGCAAACCAATTTGGGTGCAATCCGAGAATACATAGATTTGGGTGAAAAAATGACCTCTGATTGATTTCTAACCTCGCATGGTACCATAATAATGATAAATGGAACATGTTTGACTAAACAAAAAATTTCGGTGGTGCTTAACGAAGAAGGAAAACTCATTTGCACATTGTAGGATCAATTGGAGGCCAATTTGGGTGCAATCCGAGAATACATAGATTTGAGTGAACAAATGACCTCCATTTGACTTCTAACTTCACGTGGTACCATAATAACGACAAATGGAACATGTTTGACTCGACAAAGAAGTTCGGTTGTGCTTAACGAAGAAGGAAAACTCGTTTGTACGTTCTAGGCTCATTTGGAGGCCAATTTGGGTGCAATCCGAGAATACATAGATTTGAATGAACAAATGACCTCCTTCGGACTTATAAGCTTGGGTGGTACCATAATAATGACAAATGGAACATTTTTTACTCAACAAAAAAGTTTGGTTGTGCTTAACAATGAAGGAAAACTCATTTGTACGTTGTAGGCTCAATTGGAGGCCAATTTGGGTGGAATCCGAGAATACATAGATTTGAGTGATCAAATGACCTCCGATTAACTTCTAACTCTCATGGTACCATAATAAAGACAAATGAAACATGTTTGACTCAACAAACAAGTTCGGTTGTGCATAACGAAGAAGGAAAACAAGTTTGTAAGTTGTAAGCTCAATTGGAGGCCAATTTGGGTGCAATCCGAGAATACATATATTTGAGTGAACTAATGACCTCCGTGTGACTTCTAAAATCACGTGGTACCATAATTACGAAAAACATAAAATTTTTGACTCAACAAAGAAGTTCGGTTGTGCTCAACGAAGAAGAAAAACTCGTTTGTACGTTTTAGGCTCATTTGGACGCCAATTTGGGTGCAATCCGGGAATACCCAGATTTGAATGAACAAATGACCTCCGTCTGACTTCTAAAATTGGGTGGTACCATAATAACGACAAATGGAACATGTTTGACTCAACAAAAAAGTTCGGTTGTGCTTAACGAAGAAGGAAAGCTCGTTTGTACGTTGTAGGCTTAATTGGTGGCCAATTTGGGCGCAATCCAAGAATACATAGATTTGAGTGCAGAAATGACCTCCGATTGACAGGTAACTTGCATGGTACCATATTAACGACAAATGAAACATGTTTGACAAAACAAAGAAGTTCAGTTGTGCTTAACAAAGAAGAAAACCTCATTTCTACGTTGTAGGCTCAATTGGAGGCCAATTTGGGTGCAATCCGAGAATTCATAGATTTGAGTGATCAAATGACCTCCGATTGACGTCTAAACTCGTGTCCTACCATAATAATGATAAATAAAACATGTTTGACTCAACAAACAAGTTCGGTTGTGCGTAACGAAGAAGGAAATTTTTTTTCCGTTGTAGGCCTAATTGGAGGCCAATTTGTGTGCAATCGAAGAACACAAAGATTTGAGTAACCAAATGGATTCTGTTTTACTTCGAACCATGCATGGAAAACTCGTTTGTACGTTATAGGCTCAATTGGAGGTCAATTTGGGTTCAATCCGAGAATACAGAGATTTGAATGAACAAATGACTTCCGTTTGACTTCTAACCTCGCGTGGTACCATAATAACAAAAAATGGAACATGCTTGAATCAACAAAGAAGTTCGGTGGGGCTTAACGAAAAAGGAAAACTCGTTTGTACGTTCTAGGCTCATTTGGAAGCCAATTTGGGTGCAATCCGAGAATACATAGATTTGAATGAACAAATGACCTCCGTCTGACTTCTAACCTCGGGTGGTACCATAATAACGACAAATGGAACATTTTTGACTCAACAAAAAAGTTTGGTTGTGCTTAACAAAGAAGGAAAACTCGTTTGTACGTTGTAGGCTCAATTGGAGGCCAATTTGGGTGCAATCCGAGAATACATAGATTTGAGTGATCAAATGACCTCTGATTGACTTCTTGCTCGCATGGTACCATAATACGAAAAATGGAACATGTTTTACTCAACAAACAACTTCGGTTGTGCTTCATGATGAAGGAAAACTTCTTTTTACGTTTTAGGCTCAATTGGAGGCCAATTTGGGTGCAATCCGAGAATACATAGATTTGAGTGATCAAATGACCTTCGATTGACTTCTAGCTCGAATGGTACCATAATACGAAAAATGGAACATGTTTGACTCAACAAACAACTTCGGTTGTGCTTAACGATGAAGGAAAACTTCTTTGTACGTTTTAGGCTCAATTGGAGGCCAAGTTGGATGCAATCCGAGAATACATATATTTGTGTGAAAAAATGAACTCCGTCTGGCTTCTAACCTTGGGTGGTACCATAATAACGACAAATGAAACATTTTTTACTCAACAAAAAAGTTTGGTTGTGCTTAACAATGAAGGAAAACTCATTTGTACGTTGTAAACTCAATTGGAGGCCAATTTAGGTGCAATCCGAGAATACATAGATTTGAGCGAACAAATGACCTCCGTTTGACTTATAAAATCACATGGTACCATAATTACAAAAACCATAACATGTTTGACACAACGAAGAAGTTCGGTTGTGCTTAACGAAGAAGGAAAACTCGTTTGTACGTTCTAGGCTCATTTGGACGCCAACTTGGGTGCAATCCGAGAATACCTTAATTTGAATGAACAAATGACCTCCGTCTGACTTCTAACCCTGGGTAGTACCATAATAACGACCAATGGAACATGTTTGACTCAACAAAAAAGTTTGGTTGTGCTTAACGAAGAAGGAAAACTCATTTGAACATTGTAGGCTCAATTGGATGCCAATTTGGGTGCAATACGAGAATACATAAATTTGAGTAAACAAATGACCTCCATTTGACTTCTAACTTCACGTAGTACCATAATAACGACAAATGGAACATGTTTGACTCGACAAAAAAGTTCGGTTGTGCTTAACGAAGAAGAAAAACTCGTTTGTACGTTCTAGGCTCATTTGGAGGCCAATTTGGGTGCAATCCGAGAATACATAGATTTGAATGAACAAATGAACTCCGTCTGGCTTCTAACCTTGGATGGTACCATAATAACGACAAATGAAACATTTTTTACTCAACAAAAAAGTTTGGTTGTGCTTAACAATGAAGGAAAAACTCATTTGTACGTTGTAAACTCAATTGGAAGCCAATTTAGGTGCAATCCGAGAATACATAGATTTGAGCGAACAAATGACCTCCGTTTGACTTCTAAAATCACGTGGTACCATAATTACAAAAAACATAACATGTTTGACTCAACGAAGAAGTTCGGTTGTGCTTAACGAAGAAGGAAAACTCATTTGTACGTTCTAGACTCATTTGGACGCCAACTTGGGTGCAATCCGAGAATACCTTGATTTGAATGAACAAATGACCTCCGTCTAACTTCTAACCTTGGGTGCTACCATAATAACGACCAATGGAACATGTTTGACTCAACAAAAAAGTTCGGTTGTGCTTAACGAATAAGGAAAGCTCGTTTATACGTTGTAGGCTTAATTGGAGGCCAATTTGGGCGCAATCCGAGAATACATAGATTTGAGTGCAGAAATGACCTCCGATTGACATGTAACTTGCATGGTACCATATTAACGATAAATGGAACATGTTTGACTAAACAAAGAAGCTCAGTTGTGCTTAACGAAGAAGGAAAACTCATTTGTACGTTGTAGGCTCAATTGGAGGCCAATTTGGGTGCAATCCGAGAATTCATAGATTTGAGAGATCAAATGACCTCCGATTGACTTCTAAACTCGTGTGGTACCATAATAACGACAAATAGAACATGTTTGACTCAACAAACAAGTTCGGTTGTGCATAACGAAGAAGGAAATTTTTTTTCCGTTGTAGGCTTAATTGGAGGCCAATTTGGGTGCAATCGAAGAACACAAAGATTTGAGTGACCAAATGGCGTCCGTTTTACTTCTAACCATGCATGAAAAACTCGTTTGTACGTTATAGGCTCAATTGGAGGTTAATTTGGGTTCAATCCTAGAATACAGAGATTTGAGAGAACAAATGACTTCCGTTTGACATCTAACCTCGCGTGGTACCATAATAACGAAAAATGGAACATGTTTGACTCAACAAAGAAGTTCGATTGGGCTTGACGAAGAAGGAAAACTCATTTGTACGTTCTAGGCTCATTTGGAGGCCAATTTGGGTGCAATCCGTGAATACATAGATTTGAATGAACAAATGACCTCCGTCTGAATTGTAACCTCGGGTGGTACCACAATAATGACAAATGGAACATTTTTGACTCAACAAAAATGTTTAGTTGTGCTTAACAAAGAAGGAAAACTCGTTTGTATGTTGTAAGCTCAATTGGAGGCCAATTTGGGTGCAATCCGAGAATACATAGATTTGAGTGATCAAATGACCTTCGATTGACTTCTAGCTCGAATGGTACCATAATACGAAAAATGGAACATGTTTGACTCAACAAACAACTTCGGTTGTGCTTAACGATGAAGGAAAACTTCTTTGTACGTTTTAGGCTCAATTGGAGGCCAAGTTGGATGCAATCTGAGAATACATATATTTGAGTGAAAAAATGAACTCCGTTTGACTTCTAAACTCACATAGTACAATAATAACGACAAATGAAACATGTTTGACTCAACAAACAAGTTCAGTTGTGCTTAACGAAGGAGGAAAACTCGTTTATACGTTGTAGGCTCAATTAGAGGCCAATTTCGGTGCAATCCGAAATACATAGATTTGAGTTACAAATGATCTCATTTTGACTTTCGAATTCATGTGGTACCATAATAACGACAAATGAAACATGTTTGACTCAACAAAAAAGTTCGGTTGTAGTTAATGAAGAAGGAAAACTCGTTTGTACATTGTTCGCTCAATTGCAAACCCATTTGGGTGCAATCCGAGAATACATAGATTTGAGTGAACAAATGACCTCCAATTGACTTCTAACCCAATGTGGTACCATAATAACGACAAATGGAACATGTTTGACTCAACAAATAAGTTCGGTTGTGCTTAACGAAGTAGAAAAACTCGTACGTACGTTCTAGGCTCATTTCGAAGCCAATTTGGGTGCAATCCGAGAATACATAGATTCGAATGAACAAATGACCCCCGTCTGACATCTAACCTCGGGTGGTACCATAATAACGAAAAATGGAACATTTTTGACTCAACAAAAAAGTTTGGTTGTACTTAACAAAAAAGGAAACTCGTTTGTACGTTGTAGGCTCAATTGGAGGCCAATTTGGGTGCAATCCGAGAATACTTAGATTTGAGTTATCAAATGACCTCCGATTGACTTCTGACTTGCATGGTACCATATTAACAACAAATGGGACATGTTTGACTCAACAAAGAAGTTCAAATGTGCTTAAGGAAGAAGGAAAACTCGTTTGTACGTTGTAGGCTCAATTGGAGGCCAATTTGGGTGCAATCCAAGAATACATAGATTTGAGCTATCAAATGACCTCCGATTGACTTCTAAATCACATGGTACCATAAAAAATACAAATGAACATGTTTGACTAAACAAACAAGTTCGGTTGTGCTTAACGAAGAAGGAAAACTCGTTTGTAAGTTGTAAGCTCAATTGGAGGCAAATTTCGGTGCAATCCGAGAATACATAGATTTGAGTGAACAAATGACCTCCGTTGGACTTCTAAATTCATGTGGTAGCATCATAACGACAAATGGAACATGTTTGACTCAACAAAGAAGTTCGGTTGTGCTTAAGGAAGTAGGAAAACTCGTTTGTACGTTGTATGTTCAATTGGTGGCCAATTTGGTGCAATCCGAGAATACACAAATTTGAGTGAACAAATGACCTCCTTTCGACTTCTGACCACACGTGGTACCATAATAACGACAAATGGAACATGTTTGACTCAACAAAGAAGTTCGGTCGTGCTTAAGGAAGTAGGAAAACTCGTTTGTACGTTGTATGTTCAATTGGAGGCCAATTTGGTGCAATCCGAGAATACATAGATTTGAGTGATCAAATGACCTCCGATTCACTTCTAACTCACATGGTACTATAATAAAGACAAATGGAACATGTTTGATTCAACAAACAAGTTCGGTTGTGCTTAACGAAGAAGGAAAACTCGTTCGTAAGTTGTAGGCTCAATTGGAGGCCAATTTGGGTGCAATCCGAGAATTCATAGATTTGAGTGATCAAATGACTTCCGATTGACTTCTAAACTCATGACGTACCATAATAACGACAAATAGAAAATTTTTGACTCAACAAACAAGTTCGGTTGTGCTTAACGAAGAAGGAATTTTTTTTACGTCGTAGGCTTAATTGGAGGCCAATTTGGGTCCAATCGAATAGCACAAAGATTTGAGTGACCAAATGAAGTCCGTTTTACTTATAACAATGCGTGGTACCATAATAACTACAAAAAAAATTGTTTGACTCTACAAACAAGTTCGGTTGTGCTTAACGAACATGGAAAACCCGTTTGTACGTTATAGGCTCAATAGGAGGTCAATTTGAGTTCAATCCGAGAATACAGAGATTTGAGTGAACAAATGACCTTCGTTTGACTTCTAACCTTATGTGGTACCATAATAACGACAAATGGAACATTTTGACTCAACAAAGAAGTTCGGTTGTGCTTAACGTAGAAGGAAAACTCGTTTCTACGTTGTAGGTTAAATTGGAAGCCAATTTGGGCGCAATTCAAGAATACATAGATTTGAGTGAACAAATGACATCCTTTTGGATTATAACCTCACGTGGATCCATAATAACGACAAATGGAACATGTTTGACTCAACAAAAAAGTTTGGTTGTAGTTAATGAAGAAGGAAAACTCGTTTGTATGTTGTTGCCTCAATTGCAAACCAATTTGGGTGCAATCCGAGAATACATAGATTTGGGTGAAAAAATGACCTCTGATTGATTTCTAACCTCACATGGTACCATAATAATGATAAATGGAACATGTTTGACTAAACAAAAAATTTCGGTGGTGCTTAACGAAGAAGGAAAACTCATTTGCACATTGTAGGATCAATTGGAGGCCAATTTGGGTGCAATCCGAGAATACATAGATTTGAGTGAACAAATGACCTCCATTTGACTTCTAAATTCACGTGGTACCATAATAACGACAAATGGAACATGTTTGACTCGACAAAGAAGTTCGTTTGTGCTTAACGAAGAAGGAAAACTCGTTTGTACGTTCTAGGCTCATTTGGAGGCCAATTTGGGTGCAATCCGAGAATACATAGATTTGAATGAACAAATGACCTCCTTCGGACTTCTAACCTTGGGTGGTACCATAATAATGACAAATGGAACATTTTTTACTCAACAAAAAAGTTTGGTTGTGCTTAACAATGAAGGAAAACTCATTTGTACGTTGTAGGCTCAATTGGAGGCCAATTTGGGTGCAATCCGAGAATACATAGATTTGAGTGATCAAATGACCTCCGATTAACTTCCAACTCTCATGGTACCATAATAAAGACAAATGAAACATGTTTGACTCAACAAACAAGTTCGGTTGTGCATAACGAAGAAGGAAAACAAGTTTGTAAGTTGTAAGCTCAATTGGAGGCCAATTTGGGTGCAATCCGAGAATACATATATTTGAGTGAACTAATGACCTCTGTGTGACTTCTAAAATCACGTGGTACCATAATTACGAAAAACATAAAAATTTTGACTCAACAAAGAAGTTCGGTTGTGCTCAACGAAGAAGAAAAACTCGTTTGTACGTTTTAGGCTCATTTGGACGCCAATTTGGGTGCAATCCGGGAATACCCAGATTTGAATGAACAAATGACCTCCGTCTGACTTCTAAAATTGGGTGGTACCATAATAACGACAAATGGAACATGTTTGACTCAACAAAAAAGTTCGGTTGTGCTTAACGAAGAAGGAAAGCTCGTTTGTACGTTGTAGGCTTAATTGGAGGCCAATTTGGGCGCAATCCAAGTATACATAGATTTGAGTGCAGAAATGACCTCCGATTGACAGGTAACTTGCATGGTACCATATTAACGACAAATGAAACATGTTTGACAAAACAAAGAAGTTCAGTTGTGCTTAACAAAGAAGAAAAACTCATTTCTACGTTGTAGGCTCAATTGGAGGCCAATTTGGGTGCAATCCGAGAATTCATAGATTTGAGTGATCAAATGACCTCCGATTGACGTCTAAACTCGTGTCCTACCATAATAATGATAAATAAAACATGTTTGACTCAACAAACAAGTTCGGTTGTGCGTAACGAAGAAGGAAATTTTTTTTCCGTTGTAGACCTAATTGGAGGCCAATTTGGGTGCAATCGAAGAACACAAAGATTTGAGTGACCAAATGGATTCCGTTTTACTTCTAACCATGCATGGAAAACTCGTTTGTACGTTATAGGCTCAATTGGAGGTCAATTTGGGTTCAATCCGAGAATACAGAGATTTGAGTGAACAAATGACTTCCGTTTGACTTCTAACCTCGCGTGGTACCATAATAACAAAAAATGGAACATGTTTGAATCAACAAAGAAGTTCGGTTGGGCTTAACGAAAAAGGAAAACTCGTTTGTACGTTCTAGGCTCATTTGGAAGCCAATTTGGGTGCAATCCGAGAATACATAGATTTGAATGAACAAATGACCTCCGTCTGACTTCTAACCTCGGGTGGTACCATAATAACGACAAATGAAACATTTTTGACTCAACAAAAAAGTTTGGTTGTGCTTAACAAAGAAGGAAAACTCGTTTGTACGTTGTAGGCTCAATTGGAGGCCAATTTGGGTGCAATCCGAGAATACATAGATTTGAGTGATCAAATGACCTCTGATTGACTTCTTGCTCGCATGGTACCATAATACGAAAAATGGAACATGTTTCACTCAACAAACAACTTCGGTTGTGCTTAATGATGAAGGAAAACTTCTTTTTACGTTTTAGGCTCAATTGGAGGCCAAGTGGGATACAATCCGAGAATACATATATTTGAGTGAAAAAATGAACTCCGTTTGACTTCTAAACTCACATAGTACAATAATAACGAAAAATGGAACATGTTTGACTCAACAAACAAGTTCAGTTGTGCTCAACAAACAAGTTCAGTTGTGCTCAACAAACAAGTTCAGTTGTGCTCAACAAACAAATTCAGTTGTGATTCTAGGGTTGATTCTAGGGTTTGAAAGATTGCTCATTCTAGGGTTGGTTGATCGGCATTAAAGACTGATTCTTGTAGGTATGGCCTGATGATCGAGTTAAAGTCTACTCCAAACTCTCCCCCTCCATCCTCGGGGGGAAGTTCTTCTGCAAGAGGATCAATTGGGGACAAAAACGAATTGAAACAAGATGCAGCCAAGAACACGGACCTGAATCTGAATCTGTCCGCAGGTAATGCAGCCAACAACCTGGCAGCGGCTACCAAAGGGGTGAGCTGGGCAGCTCTGTTTGCAAATCGCAATGTGCAAGGCACCAAGAAGCTACAATACATACCTCCCACCACAGTAGCAGGTAAGAGTGTTGTTCTAATCAAGAAATCAGACTATGCTAACAGGATGAAAGAATGTGAGAACTACCTGATAGGTAATTTTGTAGGGAAAAGATTGGCATATGGCTTTGTGAAAGAAAGATTGACCAAACTATGGGCTCTCAAAAGCAATTTTGAAATGTCTTTATATGGAGAAAGAGCTTTTGTGTTTCAGTTTAACAGTGAGGAAGATAGATCGAAGGTCATGGAGATTGGACCAATCCACATTGCAAGCAGGATCTTCATCATCCGCCCATGGAGACCGTATGTAGAAGAGAGCATTGAAGTGATCAATTCGGTGCCAATATGGGTAAACTTGAGAGGAGTTCCATTGTTTCTGTGGAATCCAGAAAGACTTCAAGCTATAGCTAGTGCTCTTGGACAGCCACTGATGCTGGATAAGCCAACAGAGAGTAGAAGTAGGCTTGCTTATGCGCGAGTGTGTGTAGAGATTGATGCTACTAGCACATTTCTAGATTCAATACCCATTAACATTGATGATGGAAAATCTTTAAATGTGCAAGTAGAGTATTCATGGAAACCAGGTAAATGCAGCAATTGTATGGGGTTTGGACATACGACCACAGGATGCCCGATGCAATCTGCGACAAGGAAGAAAAATACCAAAATATGGCGTCCTACGGCAGCAGGGAGGCAGCCACAAGCTAGCAATGTAGCGAGCACAAACGAGGAGGAAGGCTGGATGATAGCTGGTGGGAAACACTCCTTTCAGCCCAAACATTTGCTATAACACCATGCTAGCTTATATGCTAACTTAAATGCTGAATTAGGACAGCAAGAGGGACAGCACATTGAGTCTGACAAAGACCAGACAGAGGATCAGCAGGGGACATCTGAGCCAAAACAGACAGAGGTGCATCACATTGTGGTACCACAGATAGAGGGACAGCAATCTGAGACTGAACTTGATCAAGGGACTGACCTGGTTAGCAATGGGAAGGGAAGTGCAAAACAGGACAGCAATGGGAAGGGAAGTGCAAAACAGGACAGCATAGGAGAACATAATGCTGCTCTAAATATCAGTCCAAGCACTAAGGAAACCAATGAATCCCAAGATTTAGAGCTGACCCCAACTCAGGGAGCAAATGCTAATCAGTTCAATAAAAGCATCAGCTGCAGTACCATAGCAGTAGGAACACAGTCTGAACGGGTGAATATGAATGCAGCAGACGCAGCAGACGAAACAGCTGCAGCAGACGCATCACAGATCCAGGAAAAGTGTACAATTGGAGTTGCGTAGGAAACCGCGCATAAAAACCCATTGCCTACCCCTAGAGGGCACAAAATAGCTACAAGAAGCACCTTCACAGGACTACAAAAGAAGGAATCAAAAGCTGAAAGAAGGAGTAGGAAAAAACAAGAAAAGACAAAGAATACTCCAATGGACAGCACAAGTAGTGGGACTCATAGTCCCCACCAGGAAGTAGACAGCACCATACCCCAATTGTCTCCATGATCCGAGCAGCATGTTGGAACATAAGGGGCCTCAATGACCCCCTAAAACAAAAAGAAGTGAGGACTCTTATAGATAGACAGAAAATCAGTATTATGGGGCAAGGACTTCTGGATCATGGACATCCCTCAAGGCTCCTCATGGTGTTGGAGAAATATTCTTAAGTGCAGGCAAAAGGCAAGTAATCTGATCACCTATGCTATAGGTAATGGAAGAGATGCATCACTGTGGAAGGATCCATGGCATCCTAAGGGCATCCTGATGGAACACTTTCCTCCCCAGTTAATGTATAGCTCCAGCCTAAACAAGACAGCCAAGGTTAGTGCTCTGATCAGAGAAGGGCAATGGTCTGTAAGGCAGAATGATAGGACCCACTTTCAGATTTATTGGCAGATCTCAACACAGTGGAATTTGATTGCAATTTCAAGGATGAGATAGTCTGGAAAGGAGGCACAAAGGGTTTCCAAGTAAGAGTGCCTATCATTCCATTCGCAGCAAGTCCACAATCGTCCCCTGGAATAATCTTGTATGGTTCAAAGGGAGGATTCCTAGACATAGCTTTTTAGGCTGGCTTGCAATGAACAGAAGCTTGAAAACCCAGGACAAGCTAAAGAAATGGAATATTATCCCCTCCTCCCTTTGCTGCCTGTGCCACATAGAAACAGAGAATGAAGGACACCTTTTCTTCAGCTGCTTATACTCCAGGCAGGTATGGAAGCATATGTTTCATTTAATGGGGTATAGACATCAAACTCGCAGCTGGGAAGAAGAAGTTAGATGGTGCAATCAGCGTTTTACTGGAGTAGACCCAAGATCCACCGTCAACAAACTAGCCCTTAATGCTTCTATCTATCATCTCTGGCTGGAACGGAATAGAAGGTTGTTCGAAAATCAGCAGTTAGATGCAGCCACATTAACTTCCAGAATAGTGGCTGATGTCAGGCTCAGAGTTATTGTCCTAAACCCAGAGGTCCAGGATACACCTCGAGCAAGGCTTTTCTTTAACAAATGGAATGTGGACATCAACTACATGCACAGGATCAGCACCTATCATACCTGGCACAAGCCTGATCCAGGATGGATAACAGTCAATACGGACGGATCAATGACAGCCCGAAGAGGAGGATATGGAGGTGTGGTTAGGGACCACACAGGTAAAGTGCTGGCAGCAGCTACGGGGGCGCAAAGGAACCAATCTGTGATTCTGCATGAGCTGCAAGGGGCCAAATTGGGGCTGAAACTGGCTGCTCAGACACACTATAGGAAGCTGAATTTGTGTATGGATTCAGCTAATGCAGTGCACTTCATCAAAACAACCAAGGCCCCCCCTTGGGAGGCAATGCATACCATGAGACGCATAAAGGAGCAGCTGAAGTCATTTGAAGAATGCAATATCATGCATGTTATGCGAGAGACTAATAGGGCAGCGGACAAGCTGGCCAGCATGTTGCCTAGCGCTGCCTTTATAGAGGTCGCGCCTAGCTCGTTTGCGGAGGACATGAAAAAAATTATTTTTGAAGATGCTAGTGGTAGGAGATATATGAGATTGTAATGTCATGTAATGTTCTTTTATTTCTTTCCGGTGGTCTGGGGAGCCCATTTATACCCCTAGCTTGCTTTTCAAAAAAAAAAAAAGGCTCAATTGGAGGCCAATTTGGGTGCAATCCGAGAATACATAGATTTGAGTGACAAATGATCTCATTTTGACTTTCGAATTCACGTGGTACCATAATAACAACAAATGGAACATGTTTGACTCAACAAAAAATTTCGGTTGTAGTTAATGAAGAACGAAAACTCGTTTGTACGTTGTTCGCTCAATTGCAAACCCATTTGGGTGCAATCCAAGAATGCATAGATTTGAGTGAACAAATGACCTCCAATTGACTTCTAACCCCATGGGTACCATAATAACGACAAATGGAACATGTTTGACTCAACAAATAAGTTCGGTTGTGCTTAACGAAATAGAAAAACTCGTTCGTACGTTTTAGACTCATTTCGAGGCCAATTTGGGTGCAATCCGAGAATACATAGATTCGAATGAACAAATGACCTCCACCCGACATCTAACCTCGGGTGGTACCATAATAACGACAAATGGAACATTTTTGACTCAACAAAAAATTCTTTGTTGTACTTAACAAAAAAGGAAAACTCGTTTGTACGTTGTAGGCTCAATTGGAGGCCAATTTGGGTGCAATCCGAGAATACTTAGATTTGAGTTATCAAATGACCTCCGATTGACTTCTAACTAGCATGGTACCATATTAACAACAAATTGAACATGTTTGACTCAACAAAGAAGTTCAGTTGTGCTTAAGGAAAAAGGAAAACTCGTTTATACGTTCTAGGCTCAATTGGAGGCCAATTTGGGTGCAATCCGAGAATACTTAAATTTGAGTGATCAAATGACCTCCAATTGACTTCTAACTAGCATGGTACCATATTAACAACAAATGGAACATGTTTGACTCAACAAAGAAGTTTGGTTGTGCTTAACGAAGTAGGAAAATTCGTTTGTACGTTGTAGGCTCAATTGTAGGCCAATTTGGGTGCAATCCGAGAATACTTAGATTTGAGTTATCAAATGACCTCCGATTGACTTCTAACTAGATTGGTACCATATTAACAACAAATGTAACATGTTTGACTCAACAAAGAAGTCCAGTTGTGCTTAAGGAAAAAGGAAAACTCGTTTGTACGTTGTAGGCTCAATTGGAGGCCAATTTGGGTGCAATCCGAGAATACTTAGATTTGAGTGATCAAATGACCTCCGATTGACTTCTAACTAGCATGGTACCATATTAACAACAAATGGAACATTTTTGACTCAACAAAGAAGTTCGGTTGTGCTTAACGAAGTAGGAAAAATTCGTTTGTACGTCGTAGGCTCAATTGGAGGCCAATTTGGGTGCAATCCGAGAATACATAAATTTGAGTGACAAATGATCTCATTTTGACTTCTGACCTCGTGTGGTACCATAATAATGATAAATGGAACATGTTTGACTCAACAAAAACGTTTGGGTGTAGTTAATGAAGAATGATAAATGGAACATGTCTGACGTCGTTTGCTCAATTGCAAACCAATTTGGGTGCAATCCGAGAATACATAGATTTGAGTGAACAAACGACCTCCGATTGATTTCTGACATCATGTGGTACCATAATAATGATAAATGGAACATGTTTCACTCACCAAAAAAGTTCGGTTGTGCTTAACGAAGATGGAAAACTCGATTGTACGTTATAGGATCAATTGGAGGCCAATTTGGGTGCAATCCGAGAAGACATAGATTTGAGCGATCAAATGACCTCCGATTGACTTCTAACTCACATGGAACCATAAAAAATACAAATGGAACATGTTTGACTCAACAAACAAGTTTGGTTGTGCTTAACGAAGAAGGAAAACTTGTTTGTAAATTGTAAGCTCAATTGGAGGCCAATTTGGGTGCAATCCAAGAATACATAGATTTGAGTGAACGAATGACCTCCGTTTGACTTCTAAATTCACGTGGTACCATAATAACGACAAATGGAACATGTTTGACTCAACAAAGAAGTTCGGTTGTGCTTAAGGAAGGAGGAAAACTCGTTTGTACGTTGTATGTTCAATTGGAGGCCAATTTGGTGCAATCCGAGAATACACAGATTTGAGTGAACAAATGACCTCCGTGGTACCATAATAACGACAAATGGAACATGTTTGACTCAACAAAAAAGTTATGTTGTGCTTAACGAATAAGTAAAACTCGTTTGTATGTTCTAGGCTCATTTGGAGGCCAATTTGGGTGCAATCTGAGAATACATAGATTTGAATGAACAAATGACCTCCGTCTGACTTCTAACCTCGGGTGGTACCATAATAGCAATAAATGGAACATTGTTTACTCAACAAAAAAGTTTGATTGTTCTTAACAAAGAAGGAAAACTCATTTGGACGTTGTAGGCTCAATTGGAGGCCAATTTGGGTGCAATCCGAGAATACATAGATTTGAGTGATCAAATGACCTCCGATTGACTTCTAACTCACATGGTACTATAATAAAGACAAATGTAAACAATAAGGAAACAATTTTGGTTGTGCTTAACAAACAGAACATGTTTGACTCAACAAACAAGTTCGGTTGTGCTTAACGAAAAAGGAAATTTTTTTTACGTTGTAGGCTTAATTGCAGGCCAATTTGGGTCCAATCGAAGAACACAAATGTTTGAGTAACCAAATGGAGTCCGTTTTACTTCTAACAATGCGTGGTACTATAATAACTACAAATAGAAATTGTTTGACTCGACAAACAAGTTCGGTTGTGCTTAACGAACATGGAAAACCCGTTTGTACGTTATAGGCTCAATTGGAGGTCAATTTGGGTTCAATTCGAGAATACAGAGATTTGAGTGAACAAATGACCTTCGTTTGACTTCTAACCTCACGTGGTACAATAATAACGACAAATGGAACATTTTTTACTCAACAAAGAAGTTCGGTTGTGCTTAACGAAGAACGAAAACTTGTTTGTACGCTGTAGGTTTAATTGGAAGCCAATTTGGGTGCTATTCGAGAATACATAGATTTGAGTGAACAAATGACCTCTTTTTGACTTATAACCTCACATGGATCCATAATAATAACAAATGGAACATGTTTGACTCAACAAAAAAGTTCGGTTGTAGTTAATGAAGAAGGAAAACTCGTTTGTACGTTGTTGGCTCAATTGCAAACCAATTTGGGTGCAATCCGAGAATACATAGATTTGAGTGAACGAATGACCTCCGATTGATTTCTAACCTCGCATGGTACCATAATAATGATAAATGGAACATGTTTCACTAAACAAAAAAGTATAGTTGTGCTTAACGAAAAAGGAAAACTCGTTTGTACATTGTAGGCCAATTTGGGTGCAATCCGAGAATACATAGATTTGAGTGATCAAATGACCTCCGATTGACTTCTAACTCACATGGTACCATAATAAAGACAAATCGAACATGTTTGACTCAACAAACAAATTCGGTTGTGCTTAACGAAGAAGGAGAACTCATTTGTAAGTTATAAGCCCAATTGGAGGCCAATTTGGGTGCAATCCGACAATACAAAGATTTGAGTGAACAAATGACTTCCGTTTGACTTCTCACCTCGCGTGGTACCATAATAAAGACAAATGGAACATGTTTGGCTCAACAAAGAAGTTCGGTTGTGCTTAACGGAGTAGGAAAACTCGTTTGTACGTTGTAGGTTCAATTGGAGGCCAGTTTGGTGCAATCCGAGAATACTTGGATTTGGGTGATCAAATGACCTCCGATTGACTTCTAACTAGCATGGTACCATATTAACAACAAATGGAACATGTTTGACTCAACAAAGAAGTTCAGTTGTGCTTAACGAACTAGAAAAACTCGTTTGTACGTTGTAGGTTCAATTGGAGGCCAATTTGGTGCAATCCGAGAATACATAGATTTGAGTGAACAAATTATCTCCTTTTGACTTCCGACGGCACGTGGTACCATAATAGCGAAAAATGGAACATTTTTGACTCAACAAAGAAGTTCGGTTGTGCTTAACGAAGAAGGAAAACTCGTTTGTACGTTCTAGGCTCATTTGGAGGCCAATTTGGGTGCAATCCGAGAATACATAGATTTGAAAGAACATATGACCTCCGTCTGACTTCTAACCTCGGGTGGTACCATAATAACGACAAATGGAACATGTTTAACTAAACAAAAAAGTTTGGTTGTTCTTAACGAAGTAGGAAAACTCGTTTGTACGTTGTAGGTTCAATTGGAGGCCAATTTGGTGCAATCCTAGAATACATAGATTTGAGTGAACAAATGACCTCGTTTTGACTTCTGACCTCATGTGGTATCATAATGACGACAAATAGAACATGTTTGAGTCAACAAAAAAGTTTTGTTGTAGTTAATGAAGAAGGAAAACTCGTTTGTACGTTGTTGGCTAAATTGCAAACCAATTTGGGTGCAATCCAAGAATACATAGATTTCAGTGAACAAATGACCTCTGATTGATTTCTGACCTTCTGTGGTGCCATAATGATGATAAATGGAGCATGTTTGACTAAAGAAAAATGTTCGGTTGTGCTTAACGAATAAGGAAAACTCGTTTGTACGTAGTAGGCTCAATTGGAGGACAATTTGGGTGCAATCCGAGAAGACAGATTTGAGCGATCAAATGACCTCCGATTGACTTCTAACTCACATGGAACCATAAAAAATAAAAATGGAACATGTTTGACTCAACAAAAAAGTTCGGTTGTGCTTAACGAAGAAGGAAAACTCGTTTGTAAGTTGTAAGCTCAATTGGAGGCCAATTTGGGTGCAATCCAGGAATACATAGATTTGAGTAAACAAATGACCTCCGTTTGACTTCTAAATTCACGTGGTACCATAATAACAAAAAATGGAACATTTTTTACTCAACAAAGAAGTTCGGTTGTGCTTAAGGAAGTAGGAAAACTCGTTTGTACGTTGTATGTTCAATTGGAGGCCAATTTGGTGCAATCCGAGAATACACAGATTTGAGTGAACAAATGACCACCGTGGTACCATAATAACGACAAATGGAACATGTTTGACTCAACAAAGAAGTTATGTTGTGCTTAACGAAGAAGTAAAACTCGTTTGTATGTTCTAGGCTCATTTGGAGGCCAATTTGGGTGCAATCTGATAATACATAGATTTGAATGAACAAATGACCTCCGTCTGACTTCTAACCTCGGGTGGTACCATAATAAAAACAAATGGAACATTGTTTACTCAACAAAAAAGTTGTGTTGTTCTTAACAAAGAAGGAAAACTCATTTGTACGTTGTAGGCTCAATTGGAGGCCAATTTGGGTGCAATCCGAGAATACATAGATTTGAGTGATCAAATGACCTCCGATTGACTTCTAACTCACATGGTACTATAATAAAGACAAATGTAAACAATAAGGAAACAAGATCGGTTGAGCTTAACAAACAGAACATGTTTGACTCAACAAACAAGTTCGGTTGTGCTTAACGAAGAAGGAAATTTTTTTACGTTGTAGGCTTAATTGCAGGCCAATTTGGGTCCAATCGAAGAACTCAAATATTTGAGTAACCAAATGGAGTCCGTTTTACTTCTAACAATGCGTGGTACCATAATAACTACAAATAGAAATTGTTTGACTCGACAAACAAGTTCGGTTGTGCTTAACGAACATGGAAAACCCGTTTGTACGTTATAGGCTCAATTGGAGGTCAATTTGGGTTCAATTCGAGAATACAGAGATTTGAGTGAACAAATGACCTTCGTTTGACTTCTAACCTCACGTGGTACAATAATAACGACAAATGGAACATTTTTTACTCAACAAAGAAGTTCGGTTGTGCTTAACGAAGAAGGAAAACTTGTTTGTACGCTGTAGGTTTAATTGGAAGCCAATTTGGGTGCTATTCGAGAATACATAGATTTGAGTGAACAAATGACCTATTTTTGACTTATAACCTCACGTGGATCCATAATAATAACAAATGGAACATGTTTGACTCAACAAAAAAGTTCGGTTGTAGTTAATGAAGAAGGAAAACTCGTTTGTACGTTGTTGGCTCAATTGCAAACCAATTTGGGTGCAATCCGAGAATACATAGATTTGATTGAACAAATGACCTCCGATTGATTTCTAACCTCGCATGGTACCATAATAATGATAAATGGAACATGTTTCACTAAACAAAAAAGTATAGTTGTGCTTAACGAAAAAGGAAAACTCGTTTGTACATTGTAGGCCAATTTGGGTGCAATCCGAGAATACATAGATTTGAGTGATCAAATGACCTCCGATTGACTTCTAACTCACATGGTACCATAATAAAGACAAATCGAACATGTTTGACTCAACAAACAAATTCGGTTGTGCTTAACGAAGAAGGAGAACTCGTTTGTAAGTTATAAGCCCAATTGGAGGCCAATTTGGGTGCAATCCGACAATACAAAGATTTGAGTGAACAAATGACTTCCGTTTGACTTCTCACCTCGCGTGGTACCATAATAAAGACAAATGGAACATGTTTGACTCAACAAAGAAGTTCGTTTGTGCTTAACGGAGTAGGAAAACTCGTTTGTACGTTGTAGGTTCAATTGGAGGCCAATTTGGTGCAATCCGAGAATACTTGGATTTGGGTGATCAAATGACCTCCGATTGACTTCTAACTAGCATGGTACCATATTAACAACAAATGGAACATGTTTGACTCAACAAAGAAGTTCAGTTGTGCTTAACGAACTAGAAAAACTCGTTTGTACGTTGTAGGTTCAATTGGAGGCCAATTTGGTGCAATCCGAGAATACATAGATTTGAGTGAACAAATTATCTCCTTTTGACTTCCGACGGCACGTGGTACCATAATAGCGAAAAATGGAACATGTTTGACTCAACAAAGAAGTTCGGTTGTGCTTAACGAAGAAGGAAAACTCGTTTGTACGTTCTAGGCTCATTTGGAGGCCAATTTGGGTGCAATCCGAGAATACATAGATTTGAAAGAACATATGACCTCCGTCTGACTTCTAACCTCGGGTGGTACCATAATAACGACAAATGGAACATGTTTAACTAAACAAAAAAGTTTGGTTGTTCTTAACGAAGTAGGAAAACTCGTTTGTACGTTGTAGGTTCAATTGGAGGCCAATTTGGTGCAATCCTAGAATACATAGATTTGAGTGAACAAATGACCTCGTTTTGACTTCTGACCTCATGTGGTATCATAATGACGACAAATAGAACATGTTTGAGTCAACAAAAAGTTTTGTTGTAGTTAATGAAGAAGGAAAACTCGTTTGTACGTTGTTGGCTAAATTGCAAACCAATTTGGGTGCAATCCAAGAATACATAGATTTCAGTGAACAAATGACCTCTGATTGATTTCTGACCTTCTGTGGTGCCATAATGATGATAAATGGAGCATGTTTGACTAAAGAAAAATGTTCGGTTGTGCTTAACGAATAAGGAAAACTCGTTTGTACGTAGTAGGCTCAATTGGAGGACAATTTGGGTGCAATCCGAGAAGACAGATTTGAGCGATCAAATGACCTCCGATTGACTTCTAACTCACATGGAACCATAAAAAATAAAAATGGAACATGTTTGACTCAACAAAAAAGTTCGGTTGTGCTTAACGAAGAAGGAAAACTCGTTTGTAAGTTGTAAGCTCAATTGGAGGCCAATTTGGGTGCAATCCAGGAATACATAGATTTGAGTGAACAAATGACCTCCGTTTGACTTCTAAATTCACGTGGTACCATAATAACAAAAAATGGAACATTTTTTACTCAACAAAGAAGTTCGGTTGTGCTTAAGGAAGTAGGAAAACTCGTTTGTACGTTGTATGTTCAATTGGAGGCCAATTTGGTGCAATCCGAGAATACACAGATTTGAGTGAACAAATGACCTCCGTGGTACCATAATAACGACAAATGGAACATGTTTGACTCAACAAAGAAGTTATGTTGTGCTTAACGAAGAAGTAAAACTCGTTTGTATGTTCTAGGCTCATTTGGAGGCCAATTTGGGTGCAATCTGAGAATACATAGATTTGAATGAACAAATGACCTCCGTCTGACTTCTAACCTCGGGTGGTACCATAATAACAACAAATGGAACATTGTTTACTCAACAAAAAAGTTGTGTTGTTCTTAACAAAGAAGGAAAACTCATTTGTACGTTGTAGGCTCAATTGGAGGCCAATTTGGGTGCAATCCGAGAGTACATAGATTTGAGTGATCAAATGACCTCCGATTGACTTCTAACTCACATGGTACTATAATAAAAACAAATGTAAACAATAAGGAAACAAGATCGGTTAAGCTTAACAAACATAACATGTTTGACTCAACAAACAAGTTCGGTTGTGCTTAACGAATAAGGAAATTTTTTTTAAGTTGTAGGCTTAATTGCAGGCCAATTTGGGTCCAATCGAAGAACTCAAATATTTGAGTAACCAAATGGAGTCCGTTTTACTTCTAACAATGCGTGGTACCATAATAACTACAAATAGAAATTGTTTGACTCGACAAACAAGTTCGGTTGTGCTTAACGAACATGGAAAACCCGTTTGTACGTTATAGGCTCAATTGGAGGTCAATTTGGGTTCAATTCGAGAATACAGAGATTTGAGTGAACAAATGACCTTCGTTTGACTTCTAACCTCACGTGGTACAATAATAACGACAAATGGAACATTTTTTACTCAACAAAGAAGTTCGGTTGTGCTTAACGAAGAAGGAAAACTTGTTTGTACGCTGTAGGTTTAATTGGAAGCCAATTTGGGTGCTATTCGAGAATACATAGATTTGAGTGAACAAATGACCTATTTTTGACTTATAACCTCACGTGGATCCATAATAATAACAAATGGAACATGTTTGACTCAACAAAAAAGTTCGGTTGTAGTTAATGAAGAAGGAAAACTCGTTTGTACGTTGTTGGCTCAATTGCAAACCAATTTGGGTGCAATCCGAGAATACATAGATTTGAGTGAACAAATGACCTCCGATTGATTTCTAACCTCGCATGGTACCATAATAATGATAAATGGAACATGTTTCACTAAACAAAAAAGTATAGTTGTGCTTAACGAAAAAGGAAAACTCGTTTGTACATTGTAGGCCAATTTGGGTGCAATCCGAGAATACATAGATTTGAGTGATCAAATGACCTCCGATTGACTTCTAACTCACATGGTACCATAATAAAGACAAATCGAACATGTTTGACTCAACAAACAAATTCGGTTGTGCTTAACGAAGAAGGAGAACTCGTTTGTAAGTTATAAGCCCAATTGGAGGCCAATTTGGGTGCAATCCGACAATACAAAGATTTGAGTGAACAAATGACTTCCGTTTGACTTCTCACCTCGCGTGGTACCATAATAAAGACAAATGGAACATGTTTGACTCAACAAAGAAGTTCGGTTGTGCTTAACGGAGTAGGAAAACTCGTTTGTACGTTGTAGGTTCAATTGGAGGCCAATTTGGTGCAATCCGAGAATACTTGGATTTGGGTGATCAAATGACCTCCGATTGACTTCTAACTAGCATGGTACCATATTAACAACAAATGGAACATGTTTGACTCAACAAAGAAGTTCAGTTGTGCTTAACGAACTAGAAAAACTCGTTTGTACGTTGTAGGTTCAATTGGAGGCCAATTTGGTGCAATCCGAGAATACATAGATTTGAGTGAACAAATTATCTCCTTTTGACTTCCGACGGCACGTGGTACCATAATAGCGAAAAATGGAACATGTTTGACTCAACAAAGAAGTTCGGTTGTGCTTAACGAAGAAGGAAAACTCGTTTGTACGTTCTAGGCTCATTTGGAGGCCAATTTGGGTGCAATCCGAGAATACATAGATTTGAAAGAACATATGACCTCCGTCTGACTTCTAACCTCGGGTGGTACCATAATAACGACAAATGGAACATGTTTAACTAAACAAAAAAGTTTGGTTGTTCTTAACGAAGTAGGAAAACTCGTTTGTACGTTGTAGGTTCAATTGGAGGCCAATTTGGTGCAATCCTAGAATACATAGATTTGAGTGAACAAATGACCTCGTTTTGACTTCTGACCTCATGTGGTATCATAATGACGACAAATAGAACATGTTTGAGTCAACAAAAAAGTTTTGTTGTAGTTAATGAAGAAGGAAAACTCGTTTGTACGTTGTTGGCTAAATTGCAAACCAATTTGGGTGCAATCCAAGAATACATAGATTTCAGTGAACAAATGACCTCTGATTGATTTCTGACCTTCTGTGGTGCCATAATGATGATAAATGGAGCATGTTTGACTAAAGAAAAATGTTCGGTTGTGCTTAACGAATAAGGAAAACTCGTTTGTACGTAGTAGGCTCAATTGGAGGACAATTTGGGTGCAATCCGAGAAGACAGATTTGAGCGATCAAATGACCTCCGATTGACTTCTAACTCACATGGAACCATAAAAAATAAAAATGGAACATGTTTGACTCAACAAAAAAGTTCGGTTGTGCTTAACGAAGAAGGAAAACTCGTTTGTAAGTTGTAAGCTCAATTGGAGGCCAATTTGGGTGCAATCCAGGAATACATAGATTTGAGTGAACAAATGACCTCCGTTTGACTTCTAAATTCACGTGGTACCATAATAACAAAAAATGGAACATTTTTTACTCAACAAAGAAGTTCGGTTGTGCTTAAGGAAGTAGGAAAACTCGTTTGTACGTTGTATGTTCAATTGGAGGCCAATTTGGTGCAATCCGAGAATACACAGATTTGAGTGAACAAATGACCTCCGTGGTACCATAATAACGACAAATGGAACATGTTTGACTCAACAAAGAAGTTATGTTGTGCTTAACGAAGAAGTAAAACTCGTTTGTATGTTCTAGGCTCATTTGGAGGCCAATTTGGGTGCAATCTGAGAATACATAGATTTGAATGAACAAATGACCTCCGTCTGACTTCTAACCTCGGGTGGTACCATAATAACAACAAATGGAACATTGTTTACTCAACAAAAAAGTTGTGTTGTTCTTAACAAAGAAGGAAAACTCATTTGTACGTTGTAGGCTCAATTGGAGGCCAATTTGGGTGCAATCCGAGAGTACATAGATTTGAGTGATCAAATGACCTCCGATTGACTTCTAACTCACATGGTACTATAATAAAGACAAATGTAAACAATAAGGAAACAAGATCGGTTGAGCTTAACAAACATAACATGTTTGACTCAACAAACAAGTTCGGTTGTGCTTAACGAATAAGGAAATTTTTTTTAAGTTGTAGGCTTAATTGCAGGCCAATTTGGGTCCAATCGAAGAACTCAAATATTTGAGTAACCAAATGGAGTCCGTTTTACTTCTAACAATGCGTGGTACCATAATAACTACAAATAGAAATTGTTTGACTCGACAAACAAGTTCGGTTGTGCTTAACGAACATGGAAAACCCGTTTGTACGTTATAGGCTCAATTGGAGGTCAATTTGGGTTCAATTCGAGAATACAGAGATTTGAGTGAACAAATGACCTTCGTTTGACTTCTAACCTCACGTGGTACAATAATAACGACAAATGGAACATTTTTTACTCAACAAAGAAGTTCGGTTGTGCTTAACGAAGAAGGAAAACTTGTTTGTACGCTGTAGGTTTAATTGGAAGCCAATTTGGGTGCTATTCGAGAATACATAGATTTGAGTGAACAAATGACCTATTTTTGACTTATAACCTCACGTGGATCCATAATAATAACAAATGGAACATGTTTGACTCAACAAAAAAGTTCGGTTGTAGTTAATGAAGAAGGAAAACTCGTTTGTACGTTGTTGGCTCAATTGCAAACCAATTTGGGTGCAATCCGAGAATACATAGATTTGAGTGAACAAATGACCTCCGATTGATTTCTAACCTCGCATGGTACCATAATAATGATAAATGGAACATGTTTCACTAAACAAAAAAGTATAGTTGTGCTTAACGAAAAAGGAAAACTCGTTTGTACATTGTAGGCCAATTTGGGTGCAATCCGAGAATACATAGATTTGAGTGATCAAATGACCTCCGATTGACTTCTAACTCACATGGTACCATAATAAAGACAAATCGAACATGTTTGACTCAACAAACAAATTCGGTTGTGCTTAACGAAGAAGGAGAACTCGTTTGTAAGTTATAAGCCCAATTGGAGGCCAATTTGGGTGCAATCCGACAATACAAAGATTTGAGTGAACAAATGACTTCCGTTTGACTTCTCACCTCGCGTGGTACCATAATAAAGACAAATGGAACATGTTTGACTCAACAAAGAAGTTCGGTTGTGCTTAACGGAGTAGGAAAACTCGTTTGTACGTTGTAGGTTCAATTGGAGGCCAATTTGGTGCAATCCGAGAATACATGGATTTGGGGTGATCAAATGACCTCCGATTGACTTCTAACTAGCATGGTACCATATTAACAACAAATGGAACATGTTTGACTCAACAAAGAAGTTCAGTTGTGCTTAACGAACTAGAAAAACTCGTTTGTACGTTGTAGGTTCAATTGGAGGCCAATTTGGTGCAATCCGAGAATACATAGATTTGAGTGAACAAATTATCTCCTTTTGACTTCCGACGGCACGTGGTACCATAATAGCGAAAAATGGAACATGTTTGACTCAACAAAGAAGTTCGGTTGTGCTTAACGAAGAAGGAAAACTCGTTTGTACGTTCTAGGCTCATTTGGAGGCCAATTTGGGTGCTATCCGAGAATACATAGATTTGAAAGAACATATGACCTCCGTCTGACTTCTAACCTCGGGTGGTACCATAATAACGACAAATGGAACATGTTTAACTAAACAAAAAAGTTTGGTTGTTCTTAACGAAGTAGGAAAACTCGTTTGTACGTTGTAGGTTCAATTGGAGGCCAATTTGGTGCAATCCTAGAATACATAGATTTGAGTGAACAAATGACCTCGTTTTGACTTCTGACCTCATGTGGTATCATAATGACGACAAATAGAACATGTTTGACTCAACAAAAAAGTTCCGTTGTAGTTAATGAAGAAGGAAAACTCGTTTGTACGTTGTTGGCTAAATTGCAAACCAATTTGGGTGCAATCCAAGAATACATAGATTTCAGTGAACAAATGACCTCTGATTGATTTCTGACCTTCTGTGGTGCCATAATGATGATAAATGGAGCATGTTTGACTAAAGAAAAATGTTCGGTTGTGCTTAACGAATAAGGAAAACTCGTTTGTACGTAGTAGGCTCAATTGGAGGACAATTTGGGTGCAATCCGAGAATACAGATTTGAGCCAAATGACCTCCGATTGACTTCTAACTCACATGGAACCATAAAAAATAAAAATGGAACATGTTTGACTAAACAAAAAAGTTCGGTTGTGCTTAACGAAGAAGGAAAACTCGTTTGTAAGTTGTAAGCTCAATTGGAGGCCAATTTGGGTGTAATCCAGGAATACATAGATTTGAGTGAACAAATGACCTCCGTTTGACTTCTAAATTCACGTGGTACCATAATAACAAAAAATGGAACATTTTTGACTCAACAAAGAAGTTCGGTTGTGCTTAAGGAAGTAGGAAAACTCGTTTGTACGTTGTGTGTTCAATTGGTGGCCAATTTGGTGCAATCCGAGAATACACAGATTTGAGTGAACAAATGACCTCCGTGGTACCATAATAACGACAAATGGAACATGTTTGACTCAACAAAGAAATTATGTTGTGCTTAACGAAGAAGTAAAACTCGTTTGTATGTTCTAGGCTCATTTGGAGGCCAATTTGGGTGCAATCTGAGAATACATAGATTTGAATGAACAAATGACCTCCGTCTGACTTCTAACCTCGGGTGGTACCATAATAACAACAAATGGAACATTGTTTACTCAACAAAAAAGTTATGTTGTTCTTAACAAAGAAGGAAAACTCATTTGTACGTTGTAGGCTCAATTGGAGGCCAATTTGGGTGCAATCCGAGAATACATAGATTTGAGTGATCAAATGACCTCCGATTGACTTCTAACTCACATGGTACTATAATAAAGACAAATGTAAACAATAATAACTACAAATAGAAATTGTTTGACTCGACAAACAAGTTCGGTTGTGCTTAACGAACATGGAAAACCCGTTTGTACGTTATAGGCTCAATTGGAGGTCAATTTGGGTTCAATTCGAGAATACAGAAATTTGAGTGAACAAATGACCTTCGTTTGACTTCTAACCTCATGTGGTACCATAATAACGACAAATGGAACATTTTTGACTCAACAAAGAAGTTCGGTTGTGCTTAACGAAGAAGGAAACTTGTTTGTACGCTGTATGTTTAATTGGAAGCCAATTTGGGTGCTATTCGAGAATACATAGATTTGAGTGAAAAAATGACCTCCTTTTGAATTATAACCTCACGTGGATCCATAATAATAACAAATGGAACATGTTTGACTCAACAAAAAAGTTCGGTTGTAGTTAATGAAGAAGGAAAACTCGTTTGTACGTTGTTGGCACAATTGCAAACCAATTTGGGAGCAATCCGAGAATACATAGATTTGAGTGAACAAATGACCTCCGATTGATTTCTGACCTCGCATGGTACCATAATAATGATAAATGGAACATGTTTCACTAAACAAAAAAGTTCAGTTGTGCTTAACGAAGAAGGAAAACTCGTTTGTACATTGTAGGCTCAATTGGAGGCCAATTTGGGTGCAATCCGAGAATACATAGATTTGAGTGATCAAATGACCTCCGATTGACTTCTAACTCACATGGTGCCATAATAAAGACAAATCGAACATGTTTGACTCAACAAAAAATTCGGTTGTGCTTAACGAAGAAGGAGAACTCGTTTGTAAGTTGTAAGCCCAATTGGAGGCCAATTTGGGTGCAATCCGACAATACATAGATTTGAGTGAACAAATGACTTCCGTTTGACTTCTCACCTCGCGAGGTACCATAATAAAGACAAATGGAACATGTTTGACTCAACAAAGAAGTTCGGTTGTGCTTAACGAAGTAGGAAAACTCGTTTGTACGTTGTAGGCTCAATTGGAGGCCAATTTGGTGCAATCCGAAAATACATAGATTTGAGTGAAAAAATTATCTCCTTATGACTTCTAACACACATGGTACCATAATAAAAACAAATGGAACATGTTTGACTAAACAAACAAGTTCGGTTGTGCTTAAGGAAGAAGGAAAGCTCGTTCGTACGTTGTAGGCTCAATTGGAGACCAATTTGGGTGCAATCCGAGAATACTTAGATTTGGGTGATCAAATGACCTCCGATTGACTTCTAACTAGCATGGTACCATATTAACAGGAAATGGAACATTTTTGACTCAACAAAGAAGTTCAGTTGTGCTTAACGAACTAGGAAAACTCGTTTGTACGTTGTAGGTTCAATTGGAGGCCAATTTGGTGCAATCCGAGAATACATAGATTTGAGTGAAAAAATTATCTCCTTTTGACTTCCGACGGCACGTGGGTAGCGAAAAATGGAACTTGTTTGACTCAACAAAGAAGTTCGGTTGTGCTTAATGAATAAGGAAAACTCGTTTGTACGTTCTAGGCTCATTTGGAGGCCAATTTGGGTGCAAACCGAGAATACATAGATTTGAAAGAACATATGACCTCCGTCTGACTTCTAACCTCGGGTGGTACCATAATAACGACAAATGGAACATGTTTAACTAAACAAAAAAGTTCGGTTGTGCTTAACGAAGTCGGAAAACTCGTTTGTACGTTGTAGGTTCAATTGGAGGCCAATTTGGTGCAATCCGAAAATACATAGATTTGAGTGAACAAATGACCTTGTTTTGACTTCTGACCTCATGTGGTACCATAATGACGACAAATAGAACATGTTTGACTCAACAAAAAAGTTCCGTTGTAGTTAATGAAGAAGGAAAACTCGTTTGTACGTTGTTGGCTAAATTGCAAACCAATTTGGGTGCAATCCAAGAATACATAGATTTGAGTGAACAAATGACCTCTGATTGATTTCTGACCTTCTGTGGTACCATAATGACGATAAATGGAGCATGTTTGACTAAACAAAAATGTTCGGTTGTGCTTAACGGAGAAGGAAAACTCGTTTGTACGTAGTAGGCTCAATTGGAGGCCAATTTGGGTGCAATCCGAGAATACATAGATTTGAGTGATCAAATGACCTCCGATTGACTTCTAACTCACATGGTACCATAATAAAAACAAATGGAACATGTTTGACTCGATGAACAAGTTCAGTTGTGCTTAATGAAGAAGGAAAACTCGTTCGTACGTTGTAGGCTCAATTGGAGACCAATTTGGGTGCAATCCGAGAATACTTAGATTTGAGTGATCAAATGACCTCCGATTGACTTCTAACTAGCATGGAAGCATATTAAGAACAAATGGAACATGTTTGAAGCAACAAAGAAGTTCGGTTGTTCTTAACGAACTAGGAAAACTCGTTTGTACGTTGTAGGTTCAATTCGAGGCCAATTTTGTTCAATCCGAGAATACATAGATTTGAGTGAACAAATGATCTCCTTTTGAATTTTGACGACACGTGGTACCATAATAACGAAAAATGGGACATGTTTGACTCAACAAAGAAGTTTGGTTGTGCTTAACGAAGAAGGAAAACTCGTTTGTACGTTCTAGCTCATTTCGAGGCCAATTTGGGTGCAATCCGAGAATACATAGATTTGAATGAACATATGACCTCCGTCTGACTTCTAACCTTGGGTGGTACCATAATAACGACCAATGGAACATTTTTGACTCAACAAAAAAGTTTGGTTGTGCTTAACAATGAAGGAAAACTCGTTTGGGCGTTGTAGGCTCAATTGGAGACCAATTTGGGTGCAATCCGAGAATACATAGATTTGAGTGATCAAATGACCTCCGATTGACTTCTAGCTCAATGGTACCATAATACGAAAAATGGAACATGTTTGACTCAACAAACAAGTTCGGTTGTGCTTAACGTTGAAGGCAAACTTCTTTGTACAATGTAGGCTCAATTGGAGGCTAAGTTGGATGCAATCCGAGAATACATATATTTGAGTGAACAAATGACCTCCGTTTGACTTCTAAACTCACATAGTACAATAATAACGACAAATGGAACATGTTTGACTCCACAAACAAGTTCAGTTGTGCTTAACGAAGGAGGAAAACTCGTTTGTACGTTGTAGGCTCAATTGGAGGCAAATTTGGGTGCAATCCGAGAATACATAGATTCGAGTGACCAAATGACCTCCGATTGACTTCTAACTCACATGGTACTATAATAAAGACAAATGGAACATGTTTGATTCAACAAATAAGTTCGGTTGTGCTTAACGAAAAGGGAAACTCGTTTGTACGTTCTAGGCCCATTTGGAGGCCAATTTGGGTGCAATCCGAGAATACATAGATTTGAATGAACAAATGACCTCCGTCTGACTTCTCACCTTGGGTGGTACCATAATAACGACCAATGGAACATTTTTGACTCAACAAAAAAGTTTGGTTGTGCTTAACAAAGAAGGAAAACTCGTTTGTACGTTGTAGGCTCAATTGGAGGCCAATTTGGGTGCAATCCGAGAATACATAGATTTGAGTGATCAAATGACCTCCGATTGACTTCTAGATCGCATGGTACCATAATACGAAAAATGGAACATGTTTGACTCAGCAAACAACTTCAGTTGTGCTTAACGATGAAGGAAAACTTCTTTGTACGTTGTAGGCTCAATTGGAGGCTAAGTTGGATGCAATCCGAGAATACTTATATTTGAGTCAACAAATGACCTCCGTTTGACTTCTAAACTCATATAGTACAATAATAACGATAAATGGAACATGTTTGAATCCACAAACAAGTTCAGTTGTGCTTAACGAAGGAAAAAAACTCGTTTGTACGTTGTGGGCTCAATTGGAGGCAAATTTGGGTGCAATCTGAGAATACATAGATTTGAGTGACAAATGAACTCCTTTTGACTTTCGACCTCACGTGATACCATAATAATGACAAATGGAACATGTTTGACTCAACAAAAAAGTTCAGTTGTAGTTAATGAAGAAGGAAAACTCGTTTGTACGTTGTTCGCTCAATTGCAAACCAATTTGGGTGCAATTCGAGAATACATAGATTTGAGTAAACAAATGACCTCCGATTGACTTCTAACCTCACGTGGTACCATAATAATGACAAATGGAACATTTTTGACTCAACAAAGAAGTTCGGTTGTGCTTAACGAAAAAGGAAAACTCGTTTGTACATTCTAGGCTCATTTGGAGGCCGTTTTGGGTGCAATCCGAGAATACATAGATTCGAAAGAACAAATGACCTATGTCTGACTTCTAAGCTCGGGTGGTACCATAATAATGACAAATGGAACATGTTTAACTAAACAAAAAAGTTTGGTTGTGCTTAACGAAGTAGGAAAACTCGTTTGTACGTTGTAGGTTAGTTTGGAGGCCAATTTGGGCGCAATCCGGGAATTCACAGATTTGAGTGATCAAATGACCTTTGATTGACTTCTAAACTCATGTGGTACCATAATAACGACAAATAGAACATGTTTGACTCAACAAACAAGTTCGGTTGTGCTTAACGAAGAAAAATTTTTTTTTACGTTGTAGGCTTAATTGGATGCCAATTTGGGTCCAATCGAAGAACACAAAGATTTGAATGACCAAATGGAGTCTGTTTTACTTCTAACCATGCGTGGTACCATAATAAATACAAATAGAAATTGTTTGACTCGACAAACAAGTTCGGTTGTGCTTAACGAACATGGAAAACCCATTTGTACGTTATAGGCTCAATTGGAGGTCAATTTGGGTTCAATCCGAGAATACAGAGATTTGAGTGAACAAATGACCTTCGTTTGACTTCTAACCTCGCGTGGTACCATAATAACGACAAATGGAACATTTTTGACCCAACAAAGAACTTCGGTTGTGCTTAACGTAGAAGGAAAACTTGTTTGTACGTTGTAGGTTTAATTGGAAGCCAATTTGGGTGCAATTCGAGAATACATAGATTTGAGTGAAAAAATGATCTCCTTTTGACTTATAAACTCATGGGGATCCATTATAACGACAAATGGAACATGTTTAACTCAACCAAAAAGTTCGGTTGTAGTTAATGAAAAAGGAAAACTCGTTTGTACGTTGTTGGCTCAATTGGTGGCCAATTTGGGTGCAATCCGAGAATACATAGATTTGAGTGATCAAATGACCTCCGATTGACTTCTAACTCACTTGGTACCATAATAAAGACAAATGGAACATGTTTGACTCAACAAAGAAGTTCGGTTGGGCTTAACGAAGGAGGAAAACACGTTTGTACGTTATAGGTTCAATTGGAGGCCAATTTGGTGCAATCCGAGAATACATAGATTTGAGTGAACAAATGACCTCATTTTGACTTCTGACCTCATGTGCTACCATAATAATGACAAATGGAACATGTTTTACTCAACAAAAAAGTTCCGTTGTAGTTAATGAAGAAGGAAAACTCGTTTGTACGTTGTTGGCTAAATTGCAAACCAATTTGGGTGCAATCCAAGAATACATAGATTTGAATGAACAAATGACTTCTGATTGATTTCTGACCTTCTGTGGTACCATAATGACGACAAATGGAGCATGTTTGACTAAACAAAAATGTTCGGTTGTGCTTAACGGAGAAGGAAAACTCGTTTGTACGTAGTAGGCTCAATTGGAGGCCAATTTGGGTGCAATCCGAGAATACATAGATTTGAGTGATCAAATGACCTCCGATTCACTTCTAACTAACATGGTACCATAATAAAAACAAATGAAACATGTTTGACTAGACAAACAAGTTCAGTTGTGCTTAATGAAGAGGGAAAACTCGTTCGTACGTTGTAGGCTCAATTGGAGACCAATTCGGGTGCAATCCGAGAATACTTAGATTTGAGTGATCTAATGACCTCCGATTGACTTCTAACAAGATGGTACGATATTAAGAACAAATGGAACATGTTTGACTCAACAAAGAAGTTCGGTTGTGCTTAACGAACTAGGAAAACTCGTTTGTACGTTGTAGGTTCAATTGGAGGCCAATTTTGTTCAATCCGAGAATACATAGATTTGAGTTAACAAAAGATCTCCTTTTGACTTTCGATGACACGTGGTACCATAATAACTAAAAATGGGACATGTTTGACTCAACAAAAAAGTTCGGTTGTGCTTAACGAAGAAGGAAAACTCGTTTTTACGTTCTAGCTCATTTCAAGGCCAATTTGGGTGCAATCCGAGAATACATAGATTTGAATGAACATATGACCTCCGTCTGACTTCTAACCTTGGTTGGTACCATAATAACGACCAATGGAACATTTTTGACTCAACAGAAAAGTTTGGTTGTGCTTAACAAAGAAGGAAAACTCGTTTGTACGTTGTAGGCTCAATTGGAGGCCAATTTGGGTGCAATCCGAGAATACATAGATTTGAGTGATCAAATGACCTCCGATTGACTTCTAACTCACTTGGTACTATAATAAAGACAAATGGAACTTGTTTGATTCAACAAATAAGTTCGGTTGTGCTTAACGGAGAAGGAAAACTCGTTTGTACGTTCTAGGCCAATTTGGGTGCAATCCGAGAATACATAGATTTGAATGAACAAATGACGTCCGTCTTACTTCTAACCTCGGGTGGTACCATAATAACGACAAATGGAACATTTTTTACTCAACAGAAAAGTTTGGTTGTGCTTAACAAAGAAGGAAAACTCGTTTGTACGTTGTAGGCTCAATTGGAGGCCAATTTGGGTGCAATCCGAGAATACATAGATTTGAGTGATCAAATGACCTCCGATTGACTTTTAGCTCGATGGTACCATAATACGAAAAATGGAACATGTTTGACTCAACAAACAAGTTCGGTTGTGATTAACGATGAAGGAAAACCTCTTTGTACGTTGTAGGCTCAATTGGAGGCTAAGTTGGATGCAATCCGAGAATACATATATTTGAGTAAACAAATGACCTTCGTTTGACTTCTAAACTCACATAGTACAATAATAACGACAAATGGAACATGTTTGACTCCACAAACAAGTTCAGTTGTGCTTAACGAAGGAGGAAAACTCGTTTGTACGTTGTAGGCTCAATTGGAGGCAAATTTGGGTGCAATCCGAGAATACATAGATTTGAGTGATCAAATGACCTCCGATTGACTTCTAACTCACATGGTACTACAATAAAGACAAATGGAACATGTTTGATTCAACAAATAAGTTCGGTTGTGCTTAACGAAGAAGGAAAACTCGTTTGTACGTTCTAGGCCCATTTGGAGGCCAATTTGGGTGCAATCCGAGAATACATAGATTTGAATGAACAAATGACCTCCGTCTGACTTCTCATCACGGGTGGTACCATAATAACGTCAAATGGAACATTTTTGACTCAACAGAAAAGTTTGGTTGTGCTAAACAAAGAAGGAAAACTCGTTTGTACGTTGTAGGCTCAATTGGAGGCCAATTTGGGTGCAATCCGAGAATACATAGATATGAGTGATCAAATGACCTCCGATTGACTTCTAGCCCGCATGGTACCATAATACGAAAAATGGAACATGTTTGACTCAACAAATAACTTCGGTTGTGCTTAACGATGAAGGAAAACTTCTTTGTACGTTTTAGTCTCAATTGGAGGCCAAGTTGGATGCAATCCGAGAATACATATATTTGAATGAAAAAATGAACTCCGTTTGACTTCTAAACTCACATAGTACAATCATAACAACAAATGGAACATGTTTCACTCAACAAACAAGTTCAGTTGTGCTTAACGAAGGAGGAAAACTCGTTTATACGTTGTAGGCTCAATTGGAGACCAATTTGGGTGCAATCCGAGAATACATCGATTTGAGTGACAAATGATATCATTTTGACTTTCGAATTCACGTGGTACCATAATAAGGACAAATGGAACATGTTTGACTCCACAAAAAAGTTCGGTTGTAGTTAATGAAGAAGGAAAACTCATTTGTACGTTGTTCGCTCAATTGCAAACCCATTTGGGTGCAATCCGAGCATACATAGATTTGAGTGAACAAATGACCACCAATTGAGTTCTAACCTGATGTGGTACCATAATAACGACAAATGGAACATGTTTGACTCAACAAATAAGTTCAGTTGTGCTTTACAAAGAAGAAAAACTCGTTCGTACGTTCTAGGCTCATTTCAAGGCCAATTTGGGTGCAATCCGAGAATACATAGATTCGAATGAAAAAATGACCTCAGTCTGACATCTAACCTCGGGTGGTACCATAATAACGACAAATGGAACATTTTTTACTCAACAAAAAAGTTTGGTTGTACTTAACAAAAAAGAAAACTCGTTTGTACGTTGTAGGCTCAATTGGAGGCCAATTTGGGTGCAATCCGAGAATACTTAGATTTGTGTTATCAAATGACCTGCGATTGACTTCTAACTAGCATGGTACCATATTAACAACAAATGGAACATGTTTGACTCAACAAATAAGTTCGGTTGTGCTTAACGAAGTAGGAAGTTTCGTTTGTACGTTGTAGGTTCAATTGGAGGCCAATTTGGGTGCAACCGAGAATACATAGATTTGAGTGAACAAATGACTTCATTTTGACTTCTGACCTCATGTGGTACCATAATAATGATAAATGGAACATGTTTGACTCAACAGAAAAGTTTGGTTGTGCTTAACAAAGAAGGAAAACTCGTTTGTACGTTGTAGGCTCAATTGGAGGCCAATTTGGGTGCAATCCGAGAATACATAGATATGAGTGATCAAATGACTTCCGATTGACTTCTAGCTCGCATGGTACCATAATACGAAAAATGTAACATGTTGACTCAACAAACAACTTCGGTTGTGCTTAACGATGAAGGAAAACTTCTTTGTACGTTTTAGTCTCAATTGGAGGCCAAGTTGGATGCAATCCGAGAATACATATATTTGAATGAAAAAATGAACTCCGTTTGACTTCTAAACTCACATAGTACAATAATAACAACAAATGGAACATGTTTCACTCAACAAACAAGTTCAGTTGTGCTTAACGAAGGAGGAAAATTCGTTTATACGTTGTAGGCTCAATTGGAGGCCAATTTGGGTGCAATCCGAGAATACATAGATTTGAGTGACAAATGATCTCATTTTGACTTTCGAATTCATGTGGTACCATAAAAAGGACAAATGGAACATGTTTGACTCAACAAAAAAGTTCGGTTGTAGTTAATGAAGAAGGAAAACTCGTTTGTACGTTGTTCGCTCAATTGCAAACCCATTTGGGTGCAATCCGAGCATACATAGATTTGAGTGAACAAATGACCACCAATTGACTTCTAACCCGATGTGGTACCATAATAACGACAAATGGAACATGTTTGACTCAACAAATAAGTTCAGTTGTGCTTAACGAGGAAGAAAAACTCGTTCGTACGTTCTAGGCTCATTTCAAGGCCAATTTGGGTGCAATCCGAGAATACATAGATTCGAATGAACAAATGACCTCAGTCTGACATCTAACCTCGGGTGGTACCATAATAACGACAAATGGAACATTTTTGACTCAACAAAAAAGTTTGGTTGTACTTAACAAAAAAGAAAACTCGTTTGTACGTTGTAGGCTCAATTGGAGGCCAATTTGGGTGCAATCCGAGAATACTTAGATTTGAGTTATCAAATGACCTCCGATTGACTTCTAACTAGCATGGTACCATATTAACAACAAACTGAACATGTTTGACTCAACAAAGAAGTTCGGTTGTGTTTAACGAAGTATCAAAATTCGTTTGTACGTTGTAGGCTCAATTGGAGGTCAATTTGGGTGCAACCGAGAATACATAGATTTGAGTGAACAAATGACCTCGTTTTGACTTCTGACCTCGTGTGGTACCATAATAATGATAAATGGAACATGTTTGACTCAACAAAAATGTTTGGTTGTAGTTAATGAAGAATGAAAACTCGTATGTACGTCGTTTGCTCAATTGCAAACCAATTTGGGTGCAATCCCAGAATACATAGATTTGAGTGAACAAACGACCTCCGATTGATTTCTGACATCATGTGGTACCATAATAATGATAAATGGAACATGTTTCACTCACCAAAAAAGTTCGGTTGTGCTTAACGAAGAAGGAAAACTCGATTGTACGTTGTAGGCTCAATTGGAGGCCAATTTTGGTGCAATCCGAGAATACATAGATTTAAGCGATCAAATGACCTCCGATTCACTTCTAACTCACATGGAACCATAACAAATACAAATGGAACATGTTTGACTCAACAAACAAGTTCGGTTGTGCTTAACGAAGAAGGAAAACTCGTTTGTAAGTTGTAAGCTCAATTGGAGGCCAATTTGGGTGCAATCCTAGAATACATAGATTTGAGTGAACAAATGACCTCCGTTTGACTTCTAAATTCATGTAGTACCATGATAACGACAAATGGAACATGTTTGACTCAACAAAGAAGTTCGGTTGTACTTGAGGAAGTAGGAAAACTCGTTTGTACGTTGTATGTTCAATTGGAGGCCAATTTGGTGCAATCCGAGAATACACAGATTTGAGTGAACAAATGACCTCTGTGGTACCATAATAACAAAAAATGGAACATGTTTGACTCAACAAAGAAGTTCGGTTGTGCTTAACGAACTAGGAAAACTCGTTTGTACGTTGTAGGTTCAATTGGAGGCCAATTTGGTTCAATCCGAGAATACATAGATTTGAGTGAACAAATGATCTCCTTTTGACTTTCGACGACACGTGGTACCATAATAACGAAAAATGGGACATGTTTGACTCAACAAAGAAGTTCGGTTGTGCTTAACGAAGAAGGAAAACTCGTTTGTACGTTCTAGCTCATTTCGAGGCCAATTTGGGTGCAATCCGAGAATACATAGATTTGAATGAACATATAACCTCCGCCTGACTTCTAACCTTGGGTGGTACCATAATAACGACCAATGGAACATTTTTGACTCAACAAAAAAGTTTGGTTGTGCTTAACAAAGAAGGAAAACTCGTTTGTACGTTGTAGGCTCAATTGGAGGCCAATTTGGGTGCAATCCGAGAATACATAGATTTAAGTAATCAAATGACCTCCGATTGACTTCTAGCTCGATGGTACCATAATACGAAAAATGGAACATGTTTGACTCAACAAACGAGTTCGGTTGTGCTTAACGATGAAGGAAAATTTCTTTGTACGTTGTAGGCTCAATTGGAGGCTAAGTTGGATGCAATCCGATAATACATATATTTGAGTGAACAAATGACCTCCGTTTGACTTCTAAAGTCACATAGTACAATAATAACGATAAATGGAACATGTTTGACTCCACAAACAAGTTCAGTTGTGCTTAACGAAGGAGGAAAACTCGTTTGTACGTTGTAGGCTCAATTGAAGGCAAATTTGGGTGCAATATGAGAATACATAGATTTGAGTGACAAATGAACTCCTTTTGACTTTCGACCTCACGTGGTACCATAATAACGACAAATGAAACATGTTTGACTCAACAAAAAAGTTCGGTTGTAGTTAATGAAGAAGGAAAACTCGTTTGTACGTTGTTCGCTCAATTGTAAACCAATTTGGGTGCAATCCGAGAATACATAGATTTGAGTAAACAAATGACCTCCGATTGACTTCTAACCTCACGTGGTACCATAATAACGACAAATGGAACATGTTTGACTCAACAAAGAAGTTCGGTTGTGCTTAACGAAGAAGGAAAACTCGTTTGTACATTCTAGGCTCATTTGGAGGCCGTTTTGGGTGCAATCCGAGAATACATAGATTCGAAAGAACAAATGACCTATGTCTGACTTCTAAGCTCGGGTGGTACCACAATAACGACAAATGGAACATTTTTTACTCAACAAAAAAGTTTGGTTGTGCTTAACGAAGAAGGAAAGTTTGTTTCTACGTTGTAGGCTTAATTAGAGGCCAATTTGGGCGCAATCCGAGAATACATAGATTTGAGTGCAGAAATGACCTCGATTGACATGTAACTTGCATGGTACCATATTAACGACAAATGGAACATGTTTGACTAAACAAAGAAGTTCAGTTGAGCTTAACGAAGAAGGAAAACTCGTTTGTATGTTGTAGGCTCAATTGGAGGCCAATTTGGGCGCAATCCGGGAATTCACAGATTTGAGTGATCAAATGACCTTTGATTGACTTCTAAACTAATGTGGTACCATAATAACGACAAATAGAACATGTTTGACTCAACAAACAAGTTCGGTTGTGCTTAACGAAGAAGGAAATTTTTTTTACGTTGTAGGCTTAATTGGACGCCAATTTGGGTCCAATCGAAGAACACAAAGATTTGAATGACCAAATGGAGTCTGTTTTACTTCTAACCATGCGTGGTACCATAATAAAAACAAATAGAAATTGTTTGACTCGACAAACAAGTTCGGTTGTGCTTAACGAACATGGAAAACCCATTTGTACGTTATAGGCTCAATTGGAGGTCAATTTGGGTTCAATCCGAGAATACAGAGATTTGAGTGAACAAATGACCTTCGTTTAACTTTAACCTCACGTGGTACCATAACAACGACAAATGAAACATTTTTGACCAAACAAAGAACTTCGGTTGTGCTTAACGAAGAAGGAAAACTTGTTTGTACGTTGTAGGTTTAATTGGAAGCCAATTTGGGTGCAATTCGAGAATACATAGATTTGAGTTATCAAATGACCTCCGATTGACTTCTAACTAGCATGGTACCATATTAACAACAAATGGAACATGTTTGACTCAACAAAGAAGTTTGTACGTTGTAGGCTCAATTGGAGGTCAATTTGGGTGCAACCGAGAATACATAGATTTGAGTGAACAAATGACCTCGTTTTGACTTCTGACCTCGTGTGGTACCATAATAATGATAAATGGAACATGTTTGACTCAACAAAAATGTTCGGTTGTAGTTAATGAAGAATGAAAACTCGTATGTACGTCGTTTGCTCAATTGCAAACCAATTTGGGTGCAATCCGAGAATACATAGATTTGAGTGAACAAACGACCTCCGATTGATTTCTGACATCATGTGGTACCATAATAATGATAAATGGAACATGTTTCACTCACCAAAAAAGTTTGGTTGTGCTTAACGAAGAAGGAAAACTCGATTGTACGTTGTAGGCTCAATTGGAGGCCAATTTTGGTGCAATCCGAGAATACATAGATTTGAGTGATCAAATGACCTCCGATTGACTTCTAACTCACATGGAACCATAAAAAATACAAATGGAACATGTTTGACTCAACAAACAAGTTCGGTTGTGCTTAACGAAGAAGGAAAACTCGTTTGTAAGTTGTAAGCTCAATTGGAGGCCAATTTGGGTGCAATCCTAGAATACATAGATTTAAGTGAACAAATGACCTCTGTTTGACTTCTAAATTCACGTAGTACCATAATAACGACAAATGGAACATGTTTGACTCAACAAAGAAGTTCGGTTGTACTTGAGGAAGTAGGAAAACTCGTTTGTACGTTGTATGTTCAATTGGAGGCCAATTTGGTGCAATCCGAGAATACACAGATTTGAGTGAACAAATGACCTCTGTGGTACCATAATAACGAAAAATGGAACATGTTTGACTCAACAAAGAAGTTCGGTTGTGCTTAACGAACTAGGAAAACTCGTTTGTACGTTGTAGGTTCATTTGGAGGCCAATTTGGTTCAATCCGAGAATACATAGATTTGAGTGAACAAATGATCTCCTTTTGACTTTCGACGACACGTGGTACCATAATAACGAAAAATGGGACATGTTTGACTCAACAAAGAAGTTCGGTTGTGCTTAACGAAGAAGGAAAACTCGTTTGTACGTTCTAGCTCATTTCGAGGCCAATTTGGGTGCAATCCGAGAATACATAGATTTGAATGAACATATAACCTCCGCCTGACTTCTAACCTTGGGTGGTACCATAATAACGACCAATGGAACATTTTTGACTCAACAAAAAAGTTTGGTTGTGCTTAACAAAGAAGGAAAACTCGTTTGTACGTTGTAGGCTCAATTGGAGGCCAATTTGGGTGCAATCCGAGAATACATAGATTTAAGTGATCAAATGACCTCCGATTGACTTCTAGCTCGATGGTACCATAATACGAAAAATGGAACATGTTTGACTCAACAAACGAGTTCGGTTGTGCTTAACGATGAAGGAAAATTTCTTTGTACGTTGTAGGCTCAATTGGAGGCTAAGTTGGATGCAATCCGATAATACATATATTTGAGTGAACAAATGACCTCCGTTTGACTTCTAAACTCACATAGTACAATAATAACGATAAATGGAACATGTTTGACTCAACAAACAAGTTCAGTTGTGCTTAACGAAGGAGGAAAACTCGTTTGTACGTTGTAGGCTCAATTGAAGGCAAATTTGGGTGCAATATGAGAATAAAAGATTTGAGTGACAAATGAACTCCTTTTGACTTTCGACCTCACGTGGTACCATAATAACGACAAATGAAACATGTTTGACTCAACTAAATAGGGTACTCGAAAATCAATCCAGACTAACAGCAGAGACACACAACTAAAGCTAGGCTGCCTCCTAGGAGCGCTTGGTTTAACGTCATCAGCTCGACAAATATTCTTCCTAAAAAAAATGGTGTATCAACAAAATGTAGAGGAAGAATATGACAAAAACGTAGTCCAAGGTCGTATATCAACAACCTGAACAGTTGAGGATCAGTCCACCAAAATATAACAATCACATGAGGCACCAAGTACACGAGGACATTCCAAAAGTGACCAGTAGTCATAATTAGAGGATTTTTGCGTGCTCCAAAAAGGGAATATCCTATGTCTGGTTCCAAATCGGATGATTGGATAATTTTCACAGCAGAATGGTGAAAACTGAAATCCTCACTACAACACAAGGGATCGGTGAAAGTAGCCTTAGGAAATGGGACTGTGATGCAAGTAGATGAGACGATGGATATATCAAGTGGTACAGGCTCATCACATGAATCACATAGAGATGTTGGTCTAGACAATTCATCACCTGAAAATGCATACCTGAGGGTGTCAGGTAATTGTTTAAGGTTAAGCTCAGGTGGCTCAACTGATAGGGCTAGTTTTGACTCACTGAGTGGAAGATGCTTCACTTTAGACTGCCATTTATAACTAGGATCCACAATGGGGACTGAGTCAAGCAAATCATTGACTTCCCTAATGGAATCATCAACATCAAAGTCTAAACTAAATTGAGTCAAACAAGCATCTAAACAGTCAAGAGGAGACTCTAAAGAATGGTCACAGGTTGATTCGATGCATGAGTCACTAGAGAGGCATGAGTCAACATGGGAAGGAGATGTCTGTAGTGTCTCAAAATTGACAGGTTCATCAATAAATGAGTCACTAGGGAATTTATCTGACTCTATCTCAGGAAGTGACTCAACTATCTGACTCACAGTCATCTCAAGTTTCCGGATAGCTTGAGAGTTTTGTTGAAAAATAGTTTTCAATTCTGTGATAGCCTGAAAATTTTGCTCAAGCATTTCCCCTGTTCGCTCTATAAAAATTTTCATGATATTCTCTAACTCAGTATTAGGAATGAAAGTTTGAGGAGTCTGAGGAGTGTCTAGAGGGCTTTCATGGTACTGGCCATGAGCCCATGAGAAGTCAGAATGATAAGCTAGACCTGGGTAATAATATGGATCATACTCAGGTCGTCGCATGTCATAAAATGAATTGACTTGCTCGGAAAAATAGGCTGGATAATCCCTTGTGTTCATTTTTTTTTTTTTTTTTTTTTTTTAAATCACTAACTCTAAACAAAATATGCACAGACTCACACGCAATCAACAACCAATAAATGCACAAGAAACATGCCTCCCTAAGCAATAAACGTTTTTGAGATCAATTATCTTTTTATCTTTGGGGGACAATTATTTCTTATGTAATCTTTATGACACAGCAATGGGTGCTACAAGTTGATCCTAAGAGTATACACTTTACACCGCAAAGTTCAAAATCAGTAGGCTAGAGTTTTGTTTCAAAGAAACCGGATTATCGCACAAGAGAAGAAGGTCACAATGGTCCAATTAAGTACTTCCTTGTGCTACCGCTCTGTAAGCCAATAGATGTGAGAACGATGTGATGTTAAATGCACACTTGAGGCTTGTGTTCCTAACCAAAAACTGTTGGTTACACCAATTCTTCTTGTGGATCGTAGCTTACTTATGACTCGGCGTACCGGGTAAATTACCCTTGTGGCAGTGGCCTCTCGGAGTTCATTGAATGATTAAACCCATCGTCACTTTTAGCAGCGGTCAACACAAAAATTACTGGATTCACCTTGGTCTTGGTTGTCTTATGAACACCGTACCTAAGAGATGCTCTATCTAACTTGCTAATTGATTTTAATTATGTCAGGATATTGGTTGCACACAGCTGGAGTGATGAGGTGGGGGTATCAAGTCCCACCAGTTTCTATTTAGAAGCTGGGTCTGCTTATTATGAATTACTAAAGTTTAGCATCCACAATTACAGAAATTAAACAACCAATCACACAATTTCAAACAATTACACCAAGCACCCTGGTCGCTAATACATTGCGTGTGATAGAAATACTTACAGTGTGCGTAGTCCAATCTGCACAAAAAGTTAGCACAATTCAAAAAAATTCCGACTTCTTTTTATATATTTCAATCAGCACACAAGCACATGCAAATCAATTTACTGGTCTTGGTCTTAGAAGTCGGAATTCTAAATCACAAGAAATTATTGGGTACAATTAAAATTGTTTCCCTAAAATTTCTTATGACTTAGAAAATTTTGGGGTTTTTTTTTTTTTTTTTTTTTTTTTTTTTTGTGATTAAACAAAATGAAAATAGTAAAGTTCTCAAAAATTATTACACCACACACTCGTAAAACGAGGTGAAAATAAAATTAAAACTCTCCTCACAAAATTAAAAGATAAAAATTTGCTTGTTTTGCAGGATCGTCCAATGTCCTCGAGAAGCGTGTAATCTGCAAAATCAAACACAAAATGAGTGTAAAAAGAACAAAATAAAAATAAAATTTTTTTGTTTTTTTTTGTTTTTTTTTTTGAATTTTTATGATTTTTTTTTTTTTTTTAATTAGTGAAAATAAATCTTAAATGATTTTTTTTTTTTTTTCGTTGTAGTATAGTGGTAAGTATTCCCGCCTGTCACGCGGGTGACCCGGGTTCGATCCCCGGCAACGGCGCCAAAAACTTGATGGGGATTTAACTAACCTAAATTAATAGGTTAATTCAGCCCACTTGTAATAACCGCAAGTGCACGGTGCCTAACTGGTAGACAACGGCAAGTACGGGTCGATCCCACGAAGAAGGTGAATGCAATTGATATTTAAGAAATTATCTAAACTAATTTAAATGGAAAATAGGGGTTACAGTGTTTTTAAAAGAAAACTAAATTAAAGATAAGAAAAATAAAATAAAATGATAGAATGAAATGAGATGGATGGAATGAAATGGGTTTGGTGGGCTTGGACTCACCAAGGAGTTAGCAAAATTATCTAAATCTAGATTACTGAATTTAAATACGAGAAGCTTAGGGATGAGAATCCCTTGCTTACACCGAAAATATGATCGTTAAAATCCAATTTAAATTATAACATGTTCTTTTAAACCTTAACAAATTATTTCAAGCTTAACAAAGAGTACTTCTAACTACCAAGCATATCAAATTTAACTACTTGAACATGCAAGGTGAAAGCAAATTATCAGTTTCAGAAATAACTTGTAATTAGTAATTTAGCACAAAATTCAGTAAAATAAATTTAAAATAAAGTTTACAAAATTCCTTCGGCTTGTCACAAGCTCGATAGGGTGTCAAACAGCAAATCAGTGTGCACGAATCCCGAGAAAATGAACTCAAAACCGTTCTGTGGTGGTACAGAACAGTTCCGGCGGTGGAAATAGCCAAAATCAAATAACAATCCAAATTTACCGCCCTGCTACAGTAACTGCTACAGTACTACAACAGTACTGCTACAGTAAAACAGCGAATTCCGATCTTCTTCTCCAGCGAGACGGCGGCTCTCGCGGCCCCGTTTTCGCTCCTCGCGCTCTCCCTCCTCCTCAAATCGATCCTAGAACCTGCAAAGAAGAGCAAGGGTGAAGAAAACCTCGAAGAAACAGAAAAACAAATCGAGAAAACAGGGAAGGAAAACTCCCTGTTTCGTCTCTGTTTCGCGGCTGCTCCGCCGCCTTCCGTCGCTCCTCGCGACCTCCCTCGACTCCAAATGATCCTAGATCCTGTAAATACGAGCAAACAGTGAGAATAAATCAAGAAAATAGCAACAAAAACCGAAGAGAAATAGGGAAGAGATTCCCTGTTTTCGCTCCCTGTTTCAGCCGGCTGTGAGCTCTGCCGCGAGGTGGTGGTTGCGGTGTTTGGTCGGGTCGTGCTGGCGGTCGTGAGAGGATGAACTCGAGACAAAAAGAGGCTGAGAGAGGGGAAGAGAACACGCTGTCGCGACGTGAAACAGAGTCGCGGTGCGGCTCTGTTCCGCGGTGGTTTTCGCGCGGTGGTTTGCTGGTTCGTGGCCTGTTGTGGTGGTGGGACTCGGTGGAAAGGTGGTGGTGGTTGTGTGGACAGGGGAGAGGAGCAGAGAGTGGTTACGGTGGTGGCTGTGGTGGGAATCACCTTGAGAAGAGGAAGAGGGTTTGATGTCTCCTTTCAATCTGTTCCCTTCTCTTCCTCCCTCCCCCTTCTCATTCCCTATCGTATTCTATTTATAGAGAATAAGGGTTAGGTTTGGGTTTGGGTTTGGTTTTAGGGTAGGAATTGGTTTAGGTTTGGTTTTAGGGTATGAATTGGTTTAGGTTTGGATTTGCTTTATACCACCATTGGAATCGACTAATTGTCGTTCCTTAACTTGCCGGTTTAATCTGATTTCATCGTTTACGCTCAAATTCCTACAAAGATATGAAAACGAAATAATTACTATAAAATATAATAATCGAAACACTAACATGTATAAATTAAGGGGTATATTATGTAATAATTAAGTGTATATCAAATACCCCCAAACCTATATTTTGCTAGTCCTCGAGCAAAACAATAAAAAGAAAATCCTAACTCACTTTCGCAGGAATCATCGGTTGCACTTACCTTAAACGTGCAACAAGGCTTTAAACCCCTAGATTACCTCTAGTGGACGAGTTATAGTCTCGTGAGGGTTTCCAGAAATGTTACCCACAAACATTACTGATTCAACAAAACTTGGTCAAACAGTGTTCATTTCAAGAAATGCAGGAAACCAACAGTGTCATTTTAGTGTATCAACAAATCTCCAAATAATTTAATATTCTCCAAAGGTTAGAAAAAATTCATAATCATCCTCAACTCAATGTGTGTGTGTGGATAGCACTGTTAACATAACTTTCCATTTCAGAGTAAAACAATGACTAAATCTCCTGTAGAAAGTTTGTTTTGACTTCAAACCTCTTATGTCACTCACAATAAAGCACTCAGAGATTTGGTATTTCACTCAGTTTATTTGTGAGGAAAAGAGTAAATGATGGAAAACAATCATCTCACATATAGTAATATGAAGAACGGACTTTTCAAGAATGGAATGAACATGATCTCATGGACAGGAATATCAATTACTTTTGGGAATGTTGAATCAAACACCATAGGTCTTGGTTATTAAATCTCCACATCTACGGAACCAACCTTTACCTACGATCAACTAGGACTTTGTTGGGTTGTAATGGGGCTTGGGTAATGGTTAATAAGGAGTGTTAAAGGTTTCTAGGAATGTATACACCCATTTAACGAACAATTAGGGCTGTCACGAATAAATCAATGTTGCGCACCATCAATTTTTTTTCTTCATTCTCACATCTTTATCCTCATTCACATTTTCTTCTGCTTTCTTTTCTTTCTTTTTCTTTTTCTTTCTTTTTCTTTCTTCCATAGAGGATTTATGAAATATCTCATATTTTGCTCTTTCATGCCCTTTTTACACCAAGTATATTCATCCGTACACATTCCCAGAAAAGTTGGGTAAAGGTTAATGGGTTAACAAATAAAAGTTAATCTAAGGCTCAAAAGGCTACAAAAAAGGTTAATGTTATGGGTAAGTTAAAAGGCTAGTTAATGGTTTAAAGAAAAAAAAGCCTAGATCATTTCCTAAGTTCGGGTCAGTATTATGACATCTCAATTGAATAAGCCAAGAAGTTCTAGTGTAATAATTCAATTTTTATGTCATTCCCAAAGCAATTGATCAGAAAAATGAGAATAATGAGATCATCAACGAGATAATACGGACTCAAGAAAAATCAGAGTTTATGTATAACCCTCAGAAAAATAGAAAGGCTCAAAACTTTCAGGGTTAAGTCTCCACTATTATTCTAAGGTTTTCTAGTATATATTTCACTCATCAACTTCAAGTTATGCTAACATGGCTCATGGTGCAAAGATAATCGAGTTGAAAAATCTCATGAACTAGATCTAACTTAAGGATTATACTAAACTTTCAGTCTTTATCGATATAGCAAAATGTCAAGTTGACTTGCATTTTCTTGAGCATAAAACATTTAAAATCCATTTTCTCAAAAGACCAAATTTTCTTGACAGAAAAGCTTTTTTTTTTTTTTTTTTTTTTAAGAATAAGAAAAGAAAACACTACGAAAAAATGAAAATTTCACCGACTCATGAACCTACCCCCAAACCTAATCCAAACATTGTCCTCAATGTTTAACACAATAATTCTGACAAATGAATGAAGTAAGTACATGAGAGGAGGTTAGAACAGTATTACCGCGGTGAAGATGTTACCAATTTCCAAGAAGTCATCCATCAATGAGGCTCAGAAACATAAGAATCATGGAGTTTTCATTAGAAATCGATAAAATGCAGACTCAACACTAACAAAGAAAACGAAAAAGAAAAAACAAGTTGTAAGTCAAAATTGTTACGGAGCTAACGAGTATGAGAGAAACACAACTAAATAGGGTACTCGAAAATCAATCCAGACTAACAGCAGAGACACACAACTAAAGCTAGGCTGCCTCCTAGGAGCGCTTGGTTTAACGTCATCAGCTCGACAAATATTCTTCCTAAAAAAAATGGTGTATCAACAAAATGTAGAGGAAGAATATGACAAAAACGTAGTCCAAGGTCGTATATCAACAACCTGAACAGTTGAGGATCAGTCCACCAAAATATAACAATCACATGAGGCACCAAGTACACGAGGACATTCCAAAAGTGACCAGTAGTCATAATTAGAGGATTTTTGCGTGCTCCAAAAAGGGAATATCCTATGTCTGGTTCCAAATCGGATGATTGGATAATTTTCACAGCAGAATGGTGAAAACTGAAATCCTCACTACAACACAAGGGATCGGTGAAAGTAGCCTTAGGAAATGGGACTGTGATGCAAGTAGATGAGACGATGGATATATCAAGTGGTACAGGCTCATCACATGAATCACATAGAGATGTTGGTCTAGACAATTCATCACCTGAAAATGCATACCTGAGGGTGTCAGGTAATTGTTTAAGGTTAAGCTCAGGTGGCTCAACTGATAGGGCTAGTTTTGACTCACTGAGTGGAAGATGCTTCACTTTAGACTGCCATTTATAACTAGGATCCACAATGGGGACTGAGTCAAGCAAATCATTGACTTCCCTAATGGAATCATCAACATCAAAGTCTAAACTAAATTGAGTCAAACAAGCATCTAAACAGTCAAGAGGAGACTCTAAAGAATGGTCACAGGTTGATTCGATGCATGAGTCACTAGAGAGGCATGAGTCAACATGGGAAGGAGATGTCTGTAGTGTCTCAAAATTGACAGGTTCATCAATAAATGAGTCACTAGGGAATTTATCTGACTCTATCTCAGGAAGTGACTCAACTATCTGACTCACAGTCATCTCAAGTTTCCGGATAGCTTGAGAGTTTTGTTGAAAAATAGTTTTCAATTCTGTGATAGCCTGAAAATTTTGCTCAAGCATTTCCCCTGTTCGCTCTATAAAAATTTTCATGATATTCTCTAACTCAGTATTAGGAATGAAAGTTTGAGGAGTCTGAGGAGTGTCTAGAGGGCTTTCATGGTACTGGCCATGAGCCCATGAGAAGTCAGAATGATAAGCTAGACCTGGGTAATAATATGGATCATACTCAGGTCGTCGCATGTCATAAAATGAATTGACTTGCTCGGAAAAATAGGCTGGATAATCCCTTGTGTTCATTTTTTTTTTTTTTTTTTTTTTAAATCACTAACTCTAAACAAAATATGCACAGACTCACACGCAATCAACAACCAATAAATGCACAAGAAACATGCCTCCCTAAGCAATAAACGTTTTTGAGATCAATTATCTTTTTATCTTTGGGGGACAATTATTTCTTATGTAATCTTTATGACACAGCAATGGGTGCTACAAGTTGATCCTAAGAGTATACACTTTACACCGCAAAGTTCAAAATCAGTAGGCTAGAGTTTTGTTTCAAAGAAACCGGATTATCGCACAAGAGAAGAAGGTCACAATGGTCCAATTAAGTACTTCCTTGTGCTACCGCTCTGTAAGCCAATAGATGTGAGAACGATGTGATGTTAAATGCACACTTGAGGCTTGTGTTCCTAACCAAAAACTGTTGGTTACACCAATTCTTCTTGTGGATCGTAGCTTACTTATGACTCGGCGTACCGGGTAAATTACCCTTGTGGCAGTGGCCTCTCGGAGTTCATTGAATGATTAAACCCATCGTCACTTTTAGCAGCGGTCAACACAAAAATTACTGGATTCACCTTGGTCTTGGTTGTCTTATGAACACCGTACCTAAGAGATGCTCTATCTAACTTGCTAATTGATTTTAATTATGTCAGGATATTGGTTGCACACAGCTGGAGTGATGAGGTGGGGGTATCAAGTCCCACCAGTTTCTATTTAGAAGCTGGGTCTGCTTATTATGAATTACTAAAGTTTAGCATCCACAATTACAGAAATTAAACAACCAATCACACAATTTCAAACAATTACACCAAGCACCCTGGTCGCTAATACATTGCGTGTGATAGAAATACTTACAGTGTGCGTAGTCCAATCTGCACAAAAAGTTAGCACAATTCAAAAAAATTCCGACTTCTTTTTATATATTTCAATCAGCACACAAGCACATGCAAATCAATTTACTGGTCTTGGTCTTAGAAGTCGGAATTCTAAATCACAAGAAATTATTGGGTACAATTAAAATTGTTTCCCTAAAATTTCTTATGACTTAGAAAATTTTGGGGTTTTTTTTTTTTTTTTTTTTTTTTTTTTTTTTGTGATTAAACAAAATGAAAATAGTAAAGTTCTCAAAAATTATTACACCACACACTCGTAAAACGAGGTGAAAATAAAATTAAAACTCTCCTCACAAAATTAAAAGATAAAAATTTGCTTGTTTTGCAGGATCGTCCAATGTCCTCGAGAAGCGTGTAATCTGCAAAATCAAACACAAAATGAGTGTAAAAGAACAAAATAAAAATAAATTTTTTTTGTTTTTTTTTGTTTTTTTTTGTTTTTTTTTTTTGAATTTTTATGATTTTTTTTTTTTTTTAATTAGTGAAAATAAATCTTAAATGATTTTTTTTTTTTTTCGTTGTAGTATAGTGGTAAGTATTCCCGCCTGTCACGCGGGTGACCCGGGTTCGATCCCCGGCAACGGCGCCAAAAACTTGATGGGGATTTAACTAACCTAAATTAATAGGTTAATTCAGCCCACTTGTAATAACCGCAAGTGCACGGTGCCTAACTGGTAGACAACGGCAAGTACGGGTCGATCCCACGAAGAAGGTGAATGCAATTGATATTTAAGAAATTATCTAAACTAATTTAAATGGAAAATAGGGGTTACAGTGTTTTTAAAAGAAAACTAAATTAAAGATAAGAAAAATAAAATAAAATGATAGAATGAAATGAGATGGATGGAATGAAATGGGTTTGGTGGGCTTGGACTCACCAAGGAGTTAGCAAATTATCTAAATCTAGATTACTGAATTTAAATACGAGAAGCTTAGGGATGAGAATCCCTTGCTTACACCGAAAATATGATCGTTAAAATCCAATTTAAATTATAACATGTTCTTTTAAACCTTAACAAATTATTTCAAGCTTAACAAAGAGTACTTCTAACTACCAAGCATATCAAATTTAACTACTTGAACATGCAAGGTGAAAGCAAATTATCAGTTTCAGAAATAACTTGTAATTAGTAATTTAGCACAAAATTCAGTAAAATAAATTTAAAATAAAGTTTACAAAATTCCTTCGGCTTGTCACAAGCTCGATAGGGTGTCAAACAGCAAATCAGTGTGCACGAATCCCGAGAAAATGAACTCAAAACCGTTCTGTGGTGGTACAGAACAGTTCCGGCGGTGGAAATAGCCAAAATCAAATAACAATCCAAATTTACCGCCCTGCTACAGTAACTGCTACAGTACTACAACAGTACTGCTACAGTAAAACAGCGAATTCCGATCTTCTTCTCCAGCGAGACGGCGGCTCTCGCGGCCCCGTTTTCGCTCCTCGCGCTCTCCCTCCTCCTCAAATCGATCCTAGAACCTGCAAAGAAGAGCAAGGGTGAAGAAAACCTCGAAGAAACAGAAAAACAAATCGAGAAAACAGGGAAGGAAAACTCCCTGTTTCGTCTCTGTTTCGCGGCTGCTCCGCCGCCTTCCGTCGCTCCTCGCGACCTCCCTCGACTCCAAATGATCCTAGATCCTGTAAATACGAGCAAACAGTGAGAATAAATCAAGAAAATAGCAACAAAAACCGAAGAGAAATAGGGAAGAGATTCCCTGTTTTCGCTCCCTGTTTCAGCCGGCTGTGAGCTCTGCCGCGAGGTGGTGGTTGCGGTGTTTGGTCGGGTCGTGCTGGCGGTCGTGAGAGGATGAACTCGAGACAAAAAAGAGGCTGAGAGAGGGGAAGAGAACACGCTGTCGCGACGTGAAACAGAGTCGCGGTGCGGCTCTGTTCCGCGGTGGTTTTCGCGCGGTGGTTTGCTGGTTCGTGGCCTGTTATGGTGGTGGGACTCGGTGGAAAGGTGGTGGTGGTTGTGTGGACAGGGGAGAGGAGCAGAGAGTGGTTACGGTGGTGGCTGTGGTGGGAATCACCTTGAGAAGAGGAAGAGGGTTTGATGTCTCCTTTCAATCTGTTCCCTTCTCTTCCTCCCTCCCCCTTCTCATTCCCTATCGTATTCTATTTATAGAGAATAAGGGTTAGGTTTGGGTTTGGGTTTGGTTTTAGGGTAGGAATTGGTTTAGGTTTGGTTTTAGGGTATGAATTGGTTTAGGTTTGGATTTGCTTTATACCACCATTGGAATCGACTAATTGTCGTTCCTTAACTTGCCGGTTTAATCTGATTTCATCGTTTACGCTCAAATTCCTACAAAGATATGAAAACGAAATAATTACTATAAAATATAATAATCGAAACACTAACATGTATAATTAAGGGGTATATTATGTAATAATTAAGTGTATATCAACGTTGTAGGCTCAATTGAAGGCAAATTTGGGTGCAATATGAGAATAAAAGATTTGAGTGACAAATGAACTCCTTTTGACTTTCGACCTCACGTGGTACCATAATAACGACAAATGAAACATGTTTGACTCAACAAAAAAGTTCGGTTGTAGTTAATGAAGAAGGAAAACTCGTTTGTACGTTGTTCGCTCAATTGTAAACAAATTTGGGTGCAATCCGAGAATACATAGATTTGAGTAAACAAATGACCTCCGATTGACTTCTAACCTCACGTGGTACCATAATAACGACAAATGGAACATGTTTGACTCAACAAAGAAGTTCGGTTGTGCTTAACGAAGAAGGAAAACTCGTTTGTACATTCTAGGCTCATTTGGAGGCCGTTTTGGGTGCAATCCGAGAATACATAGATTCGAAAGAACAAATGACCTATGTCTGACTTCTAAGCTCGGGTGGTACCACAATAACGACAAATGGAACATTTTTTACTCAACAAAAAAGTTTGGTTGTGCTTAACGAAGAAGGAAAGTTTGTTTTTACGTTGTAGGCTTAATTAGAGGCCAATTTGGGCGCAATCCGAGAATACATAGATTTGAGTGCAGAAATGACCTCGATTGACATGTAACTTGCATGGTACCATATTAACGACAAATGGAACATGTTTGACTAAACAAAGAAGTTCAGTTGAGCTTAACGAAGAAGCAAAACTCGTTTGTATGTTGTAGACTCAATTGGAGGCCAATTTGGGCGCAATCCGGGAATTCACAGATTTGAGTGATCAAATGACCTTTGATTGACTTCTAAACTAATGTGGTACCATAATAACGACAAATAGAAAATGTTTGACTCAACAAACAAGTTCGGTTGTGCTTAACGAAGAAGGAAATTTTTTTTACGTTGTAGGCTTAATTGGACGCCAATTTGGGTCCAATCGAAGAACACAAAGATTTGAATGACCAAATGGAGTCTGTTTTACTTCTAACCATGCGTGGTACCATAATAAAAACAAATAGAAATTGTTTGACTCGACAAACAAGTTCGGTTGTGCTTAACGAACATGGAAAACCCATTTGTACGTTATAGGCTCAATTGGAGGTCAATTTGGGTTCAATCCGAGAATACAGAGATTTGAGTGAACAAATGACCTTCGTTTGACTTTAACCTCACGTGGTACCATAACAACGACAAATGAAACATTTTTGACCAAACAAAGAACTTCGGTTGTGCTTAACGAAGAAGGAAAACTTGTTTTTACGTTGTAGGTTTAATTGGAAGCCAATTTGGGTGCAATTCGAGAATACATAGATTTGAGTGAAAAAATGACCTCTTTTTGACTTATAAACTCATGTGGATCCATTATAACGACAAATGGAACATGTTTAACTCAACCAAAAAGTTCGGTTGTAGTTAATGAAGAAGGAAAACTCGTTTGCACGTTGTTGGCTCAATTGGAGGCCAATTTAGGTGCAATCCGAGAATACATAGATTTGAGTGATCAAATGACCTCCGATTGACTTCTAACTCACTTGGTATTATAATAAAGACAAATGTAACATGTTTGACTCAACAAAAAAGTTCGGTTGTGCTTAACGAAGAAGGAAAACTCGTTTGTACGTTGTAGGCTCAATTGGAGGCCAATTTGGGTGCAATCCGAGAATACATAGATTTGAGTGATCAGACGACCTCAGATTGACTTCTAACTCACATGGTACCATATTAACAACAAATGGAACATGTTTGACTCAACAAAGAAGTTCGGTTATGCTTAACGATGTAGGAAAACTCGTTTGTACGTTGTAGGTTCAATTATAGGCCAATTTGGTGCAATCCGAGAATACATAGATTTGAGTGAACAAATGACCTCCTTTTAACTTCTGACCTCATGTGGTACCATAATAACGACAAATGGAACATGTTTGACTAAACAAAGAAGTTCGGTTGGGCTTAACAAAGTAGGAAAACACGTTTGTACGTTATAGGTTCAATTGGAGGCCAATTTGGTGCAATCCGAAAATACATAGATTTGAGTGAACAAATGAATTCATTTTGACTTCTGACCTCATGTGCTACCATAATAATGACAAATGGAACATGTTTTACTCAACAAAAAAGTTCCGTTGTAGTTAATGAAGAAGGAAAACTCGTTTGTACGTTGTTGGCTAAATTGCAAACCGATTTGGGTGCAATCCAAGAATACATAGATTTGAGTGAACAAATGACCTCCGATTGATTTCTGACCTTGCGTGGTACCATAATAACGATAATTGGAACATGTTTGACTCAACAAAAAAGTTCGGTTGTGCTAAACGAAGAAGGAAAACTTGTTTGTATGTAGTAGGCTCAATTGGAGGCCAATTTAGGTGCAATCCGAGGATACATAGATTTGAGTGATCAAATGACCTCCAATTGACTTCTAACTCACATGGTACCATAATAAAAACAAATGGAACATGTTTGACTCAACAAACAAGTTTGGTTGTGCTTAAGGAAGAAGGAAAACTAGTTCGTACGTTGTAGGCTCAATTGGAGACCAATTTGGGTGCAATCCGAGAATACTTAGATTTGAGTGAACAAATGATCTCCTTTTGACTTCCGACCGCACGAGGTACCATAATAACGACAAATGGAACATGTTTGACTCAACAAAAAAGTTCAGATAAAGTTAATGAAGAAGGAAAACTCGTTTGTACGTTGTTCGCTCAATTGGAGTTCAATTTGGGTGCAATCCGAGAATACATAGATTTGAGTGATCAAATGACCTCCGATTGACTTCTAACTCACTTGGTACCATAATAAAGACAAATATAACATGTTTGACTCAACAAAAAAGTTCGGTTGTGCTTAACGAAGAAGGAAAACTCGTTTGTACGTTGTAGGCACAATTGGAGGCCAATTTGGGTGCAATCCGAGAATACATAGATTTGAGTGATCATACGACCTCCTATTGACTTCTAACTCACATGGTACCATATTACCAACAAATGGAATAAGTTTGACTCAACAAAGAAGTTCGGGTATGCTTAACGATGTAGGAAAACTCGTTTGTACGTTGTAGGTTCAATTATTGGCCAATTTGGTGCAATCCGAGAATACATAGATTTGAGTGAACAAATGAACTCATTTTGACTTCTGACCTCATGTGCTACCATAATAATGACAAATGGAACATGTTTTACTCAACAAAAAAGTTCCGTTGTAGTTAATGAAGAAGGAAAACTCGTTTGTACGTTGTTGGCTAAATTGCAAACCGATTTGGGTGCAATCCAAGAATACATAGATTTGAGTGAACAAATGACCTCCGATTGATTTCTGACCTTGCGTGGTACCATAATAACGATAATTGGAACATGTTTGACTCAACAAAAAAGTTCGGTTGTGCTAAACGAAGAAGGAAAACTTGTTTGTATGTAGTAGGCTCAATTGGAGGCCAATTTAGGTGCAATCCGAGAATACATAGATTTGAGTGATCAAATGACCTCCAATTGACTTCTAACTCACATGGTACCATAATAAAAACAAATGGAACATGTTTGACTCAACAAACAAGTTTGGTTGTGCTTAAGGAAGAAGGAAAACTAGTTCGTACGTTGTAGGCTCAATTGGAGACCAATTTGGGTGCAATCCGAGAATACTTAGATTTGAGTGAACAAATGATCTCCTTTTGACTTCCGACCGCACGTGGTACCCTAATAACGACAAATGGAACATGTTTGACTCAACAAAAAAGTTCAGATATAGTTAATGAAGAAGGAAAACTCGTTTGTACGTTGTTCGCTCAATTGGAGTTCAATTTGGGTGCAATCCGAGAATACATTGATTTGAGTGATCAAATGACCTCCGATTGACTTCTAACTCACTTGGTACCATAATAAAGACAAATGTAACATGTTTGACTCAACAAAAAAGTTCGGTTGTGCTTAACGAAGAAGGAAAACTCGTTTGTACGTTGTAGGCACATTTGGAGGCCAATTTGGGTGCAATCCGAGAATACATAGATTTGAGTGATCAGACGACCTCCTATTGACTTCTAACTCACATGGTACCATATTAAAAACAAATGGAATAAGTTTGACTCAACAAAGAAGTTCGGTTATGCTTAACGATGTAGGAAAACTCGTTTGTACGTTGTAGGTTCAATTATTGGCCAATTTGGTGGAATCCGATAATACATAGATTTGAGTGAACAAATGACCTCCTTTTAACTTCTGACCTCATGTGGTACCCTAATAACGACAAATGGAACATTTTTGACTCAACAAAGAAGTTCGGTTGGGCTTAACGAAGTAGGAAAACACGTTTGTACGTTGTAGGTTCAATTGGAAGCCAATTTGGAGCAATCCGAGAATACATAGATTTGAGTGAACAAATGACCTCATTTTGACTTCTGACCTCATGTGCTACCATAATAACGACAAATGGAACATGTTTTACTCAACAAAAAAGTTCCGTTGTAGTTAATGAAGAAGTAAAACTCGTTTGCACGTTGTTGGCTAAATTGCAAACCAATTTGGGTGCAATCCAAGAATACATAGATTTGAGTGAACAAATGACCTCCGATTGATTTCTGACCTTGCGTGGTACCATAATAACGATAATTGGAACATGTTTGACTGAACAAAAAAGTTCGGTTGTGCTAAACGAAGAAGGAAAACTCGTTTGTATGTAGTAGTCTCAATTGGAGGCCAATTTAGGTGCAATCCGAGAATACATAGATTTGAGTGATCAAATGACCTCCAATTGACTTCTAACTCACATGGTACCATAATAAAAACAAATGGAACATGTTTGACTCAAAAAACAAGTTTGGTTGTGCTTAAGGAAGAAGGAAAACTAGTTCGTACGTTGTAGGCTCAATTGGAGACCAATTTGGGTGCAATCCGAGAATACTTAGATTTGAGTGAACAAATGATATCCTTTTGACTTCCGACCGCACGTGGTACAATAATAATGACAAATGAACATGTTTGACTCAATAAAAAAGTTCAGATATAGTTAATGAAGAAGGAAAACTCGTTTGTACGTTGTTCGCTCAATTGGAGTTCAATTTGGGTGCCATCTGAGAATACATAGATTTGGGTGATCAAATGACCTCCGATTGACTTCTAAAGTCATGTGGTACCATAATAACGACAAATATAACACGTTTGACTCAACAAACAAGTTCGGTTGTGCTTAACGAAGAAGGAAATTTTTGTTTACGTTGTAGGCTTAATTGAAGGCCAATTTGGGTGCAATCGAAGAACACAAAGATTTGAGTGACCAAATGGAGTCTGTTTGATTTCTAACCATGTGTGGTACCATAATAAATACAAATAGAACTTGTTTGACTCGACAAATAAGTTCGGTTGTGCTTAATGAACATGGAAAACCCGTTTGTACGTTATAGGCTCAATTGTTGGTCAATTTGGGTTCAATCCGAAAATACAGAGATTTGAGTGAACAAATGACCTTCGTTTGACTTCTAACCTCACATCGTACCATAATAACGAAAAATGGAACATGTTTGACTCAACAAAAAAGTTCGGTTGTAGTTAATGAAGAAGGAAAACTCGTTTGTACGTTGTTGGCTCAATTGTAAACCAATTTGTTTGCAATCCGAGAATACATAGATTTAAGTGAACAAATGACCTCCGATTGATTTTTGACCTCGCATGGTACCATGATAATGATAAATGGAACATGTTTGACTAAACAAAAAGCTCAATTTTTCTTAACGAAAAAGGAAAACTCGTTTGTACATTGTAGGCTCAATTGGAGGAAAATTTGGGTGCAATCCGAGAATACATAGATTTGAGTGATCAAATGATGTCCTAACTCACATGGTACCATAATAAAGACAAATGGAACATGTTTGACTCAACAAAAAAGTTTGGTTGTGCTCAATTGGAGGCCAATTTGGGTGCAATCCGAGAAAACATAGATTTGGGTTATCAAATGACCTCTGATTGACTTCTAACTCACATGGTACCATAATAAATAAAAATAGAATGTTTGACTCAACAAACAAGTTTGGTTGTGCTTAACGAAAAAGGAAAACTCGTTTGTAAGTTGTAAGCCCAATTGGAGGCCGATTTGGGTGCAATCCGAGAATACATAGATTTGAGTGAACAAATGACCTCCTTTTGACATCTGACCTCATGTGGTACCATAATAACGACAAATGGAACATGTTTGACTCAACAAAAAAGTTCGGTTGTAGTTAATGAAGAAGGAGAACTCGTTTGTACGTTGTTGGTTCAATTGTAAACCAATTTGAGGCAATCCAAGAATATGTAGATTTGAGTGAGCAAATGACCTCCGATTGATTTTTGACCATGCGTGGTACAATAATAACGATAAATGGAACATGTTAGATTCAACAAAATACTTCGGTTGTGCTTAAGGAAGAAGGAAAACTCGTTCGTACGTTGTAGGCTCAATTAGAGGCCAATTTGGGTGTAATCCGAGAATACTTAGATTTGAGTGATCAAATGACCTCCGATTGACTTCTAACTAGCATGTTACCATATTAACAACAAATGGAACATGTTTGACTCAACAAAGAAGTTCGGTTGTGCTTAACGAATTAGGAAAACTCGTTTGTACGTTGTAGGTTCAATTGGTGGCCAATTTGTTGCAATCCGAGAATACCTAGATTTGAGTGACAAATGATTTCCTTTTGACTTTCGACCTCATGTGGTACCACAATAACAACAAATGGAACATGTTTGACTCAACAAAAAAGTTAGGTTATAGTTAATGAAGAAGGAAAACTCGTTTGTACGTTGTTGGCTCAATTGCAAACCAATTTGGGTGCAATCCGAGAATACATAGATTTGAGTGAACAAATGACCTCCGATTGATTTTTGACCTCACGTGGTACCATAATAATGATAAATGGAACATGTTTGACTCACCAAAAAATTTCGGTTGTACTTAACAAAGAAGGAAAACTCGTTTGTACGTTGTAGGCTCAATTGGAGGCCAATTTAGGTGCAATCCGAGAATACATAGATTTGAGCGATCAAATGACCTCCGATTGACTTCTCACTCACTTGGTACCATAAAAAAGACAAATGGAACATGTTTGACTCAACAAACAAGTTCTGTTGTGCTTAACGAAGAAGGAAAACTCGTTTGTAAATTGTAAGCTCAATTGGAGGCCAATTTGGGTGCAATCCGAGAATACATAGATTTGAGTGAACAAATGACCTCCGTTTGACTTCTAACCTCGTGTGGTACCATAATAACGAGAAATGGAACATGTTTGACTCAACAAAGAAGTTCGGTTGTGCTTAACAAAGAAGGAACACTCGTTTGTACGTTGTAGGCCCAATTGGAGGCCAATTTGGGTGCAATAAGAGAATACATACATTTGAGTGATCAAATGACCTTCGATTGACTTCTAGTTTGCATGGTACCATAATACGAAAAATGGCACATGTTTGACTCAACAAACAACTTCAGTTGTGCTTAACGATGATAGAAACTTCTTTGTACGTTGTAGGCTCAATTGGAGGCCAAGTTAGATGCAATCCGAGAATACATATATTTGAGTAAACAAATTACCTCCGTTTGACTTCTAAACTCACATATTACAATAATAATGACAAATGGAACATGTTTGACAACACAAACAAGTTCAGTTGTGCTTAACGAAGGAGGAAAACTCGTTTGTACGTTGTAGGTTCAATTGGAGGCCAATTTGGGTGCAATCCGAGAATACATAGATTTGAGTGACAAATGCTCTCCTTTTGACTTTCGACCTCACGTGGTACCATAATAACGACAAATGGAACATGTTTGACTCAACAAAAAAGTTCGGTTGTAGTTAATGAAGAAGGAAAACTCGTTTGTACGTTGTTCGCTCAATTGCAAACCAATTTGGGTGCAATCCTAGAATACATAGATTTGAGTAAACAAATGACTTCCGATTGACTTCTGACCTCATGTGGTACCATAATAACGACAAATGGAACATGTTTGACTTAACAAAGAAGTTCGGTTGTGCTTAACGAAGAAGGAAAACTCGTTCGTACGTTCTAGGCTCTTTTGGAGGCCGTTTTGGGTGCAATCCGAGAATACATAGATTCAAATTAACAAATGACCTCTGTCTGACTTCTAACTTCGGCCGGTACCATAATAATTACAAATGGAACATTTTTTACTCAACAAAAAGTTCGGTTGTGCTTAACGAAGATGGAAAGTTCGTTTCTACGTTGTAGGCTTATTTGGAGGCCAATTTGGGCGCAATCGAAGAACACAAAGATTTGAATTACCAAATGGAGTCTGTTTGGCTTCTAACCATATGTGGTACCGTAATAACTACAAATAGAACTTGTTTGACTCGACAAACTAGTTCGGTTGTACTTAATGAACATGGAAAACTCGTTTGTACGTTATAGGCTCAATTGTAGGTCAATTTAGGTTCAATCCGAAAATACAGAGATTTGAGTGAACAAATGACCTTCGTTTGACTTCTAACCTCTCATGGTACCATAATAAGGACAAATGGAACATTTTTTACCCAACAAAGAAGTTCGGTTGTGCTTAACGAATAAGGAAAACTCGTTTGTACGTTGTAAGTTTAAATGGAGGCCAATTTGGGTGCAATTCGAGAATACATAGATTTGAGTGAACAAATGACCTCCTTTTGACTTATAACCTCACGTGGATCCATAATAACGACAAATGCAACATGTTTGACTCAACAAAAAAGTTCGGTTGTAAATAATGAAGAAGGAAAACTCATTTGTACGTTGTTGGCTCAATTGCAAACCAATTTGTTTGCAATCCGAGAATACATAGATTTGAGTGAACAAATGACATCCGATTGATTTCTTACCTCGCATGATACCATAATAATGATAAATGGAATAGGTTTGACTAAACAAAAAAGTTCGGTTGTTCTTAACGAAGAAGGAAAACTCGTTTGTACATTGTAGGCTCAATTGGAGGCAAATTTGGGTGCAATCCGAGAATACATAGATTTGAGTGATCAAATGACCTCCGATTGACTTCTTGCTTGCATGGTACCATAATACGAAAAATGGAACATGTTTGACTCAACAAACAACTTCAGTTGTGCTTAACGATGAAGGAAAACTTCTTTGTACGTTGTAGGCTCAATTGGAGGCCAAGTTGGATGCAATCCGAGAATACATATATTTGAGTAAACAAATGACCTCCGTTTGACTATTAAACTCACATAGTACAATAATAATGACAAATGGAACATGTTTGACTCCACAAACAAGTTCAGTTGTGCTTAACGAAGGAGGAAAACTCGTTTGTACGTTGTAGGTTCAATTGGAGGCCAATTTGGGTCAAATCCGAGAATACATAGATTTGAGTGACAAATGCTCTCCTTTTGACTTTCGACCTCACGTGGTACCATAATAACGACAAATGGAACATGTTTGACTCAACAAAAAAGTTCGGTTGTAGTTAATGAAGAAGGAAAACTCGTTTGTACGTTGTTCGCTCAATTGCAAACCAATTTGGGTGCAATCCTAGAATACATAGATTTGAGTAAACAATTGACTTCCGAATGACTTATAACCTCACGTGGTACCATATTAACGACAAATGGAACATGTATGACTCAACAAAGAAGTTCGGTTGTGCTTAACGAAGAAGGAAAACTCGTTTGTACGTTCTAGGCTCATTTGGAGGCCGTTTTGGGTGCAATCCGAGAATACATAGAATCGAATGAATAAATGACCTCTGTCTGACTTCTAACCTCGGGTGGTATCATAACAATGACAAATGGAACATTTATTACTCAACAAAAAAGTTCGGTTGTGCTTAACGATGATGGAAAGTTCGTTTCTACGTTGTAGGCTTAATTGGAGGCCAATTTGGGCGCAATCGAAGAACACAAAGATTTGAATTACCAAATGGAGTTTGTTTGACTTCTAACCATGTGTGGTACCGTAATAACTACAAATAAAACTTGTTTGACTCGACAAACCAGTTCGGATGTGCTTAATGAACATGGAAAACCCGTTTGTACGTTATAGGCTCAATTGTAGGTCAATTTGGGCTCAATCCGAAAATACAAAGATTTGCGTGAACAAATGACCTTCCTTTGACTTCTAACCTCGCATGGGACCATAATAAGGACAAATGGAACATTTTTTAATCAACAAAGAAGTTCGGTTGTGCTTAACGAATAAGGAAAACTCGTTTGTAAGTTGTAAGCCCAATTGGAGGCCAATTTGGGTGCAATCCGAGAATACATAGATTTGAGTGAACAAATGACCTCCTTTTGACTTCTGACCTCATGTGGTACCATAATAACGACAAATGTAACATGTTTGATGCAACAAAAAAGTTCGTTGTAGTTAATGAAGAAGGAAAACTCGTTTGTACGTTGTTGGTTCAATTGTAAACCAATTTTGGTTGAATCCAAGAATACATAGATTTAAGTGAACAAATGACCTCCGATTGATTTTTGACCATGTGTGGTACCATAATAACGATAAATGTAACATGTTTGATTCAACAAAATAGTTCGGTTGTGCTTAAGGAAGAAGGAAAACTCGTTCGTACGTTGTAGGCTCAATTGGAGGCCAATTTGGGTGCAATCCGAGAATACTTAGATTTGAGTGATCAAATGACCTCCGATTGACTTCTAAATAGCATGGTACCATATTAACAACAAATGGAACATGTTTGACTCAACAAAGAAGTTCGGTTGTGCTTAACGAAGTAGGACAACTCGTTTGTACGTTGTAGGTTCAATTGGAGGCCAATTTGTTGCAATCCGAGAATACATAGATTTGAGTGACAAATGATTTCCTTTTGACTTTCGACCTCACGTGGTACCATAATAACGACAAATGGAACATGTTTGACTAAACAAAAAAGTTCGGTTTTTTTTAACGAAGAAGGAAAAACTCGTTTGTACATTGTAGGCTCAATTGGAGGAAAATTTGGGTGCAATACGAGAATACATAGATTTGAGTGATCAAATGACCTCCGATTGACTTCTAACTCACATGGTACCATAATAAAGACAAATGGAACATGTTTGACTCAACAAAAAAGTTTGGTTGTGCTTAGCGAAGAAGGAAAACTCGTTTCTACGTTGTAGGCTCAATTGGAGGCCAATTTGGGTGCAATCCGAGAATACAAAGATTTGAGTTATCAAATGACCTCTGATTGACTTCTAAAAAATAGAATGTTTGACTCAACAAACAAGTTTGGTTGTGCTTAACGAAAAAGGAAAACTCGTTTGTAAATTGTAAGCCCAATTGGAGGCCGATTTGGGTGCAGTCCGAGAATACATAGATTTGAGTGACCAAATGAACTCTTTTTGACTTCTAACCTCATGTGGTACCATAATAACAACAAATGGAACATGTTTGACTCAACAAAAAAGTTCGGTTGTAGTTAATGAAGAAGGAGAACTCGTTTGTACGTTGTTGGTTTAATTGTAAACACATTTTGGTGCAATCCAAGAATACGTAGATTTGAGTGAACAAATGACCTCCGATTGATTTTTGACCATGCGTGGTACCATAATAACGATAAATGGAACATGTTTGATTCAACAAAATAGTTTGGTTGTGCTTAAGGAAGAAGGAAAACTCGTTCGTACGTTGTAGGCTCAATTAGAGGCCAATTTGGGTGTAATCCGAGAATACTTAGATTTGAGTTATCAAATGACCTCCGATTGACTTCTAACTAGCATGTTACCATATTCACAACAATGGAACATCTTTGACACAACAAAGAAGTTCGGTTGTCCTTAACGAAGTAGGAAAACTTGTTTGTGTAGCGTTTGTAGGCTAATTGGACGCCAAAATTTGTGTTCAATCGAGAGAACACAAAAGATTCTGAATGACCAAATGGAGTCTTTTTCTTCCTAACCCGCGTGGTACCATAATAATAAAACAAATAGAATTGTTGACTCGGACAAACAAGATTCGGTGGCTTGAACGAACATGGAAAACCCATTTTGTAGCCGTTTATAAAGGCTCAATTGGGGTCAAGTTTGGTTAATCCGGAATACAGAGATTTTTGAGTGAACAAACTGACTTCGTTTGACTGTAAACTCACGTGGTACATAACAAGCGACAAATGAAATATTTTTGACAACAAAGACTTCGGTTTGTGCTTCACGAAGAAGAAAACTCGTTTGTACGTTGTAGGCTCAATTGGAGGCCAATTTGGGTGAAC